>PYSR01000137.1:73927-97873 GCA_003049425.1 Magnaporthiopsis incrustans | reverse complement strand
GCCCCAGCCCCAGCCCCCTTCGGCGGCCTCCGCATAAAAACAGTCCTGAACCAGCCCTCGGGCAGCGGGCCGCACTTCTCGACGGCGTTGTCCTGCCCCCAGTTGGCGCCCGGCTCCCGGACCTTGCCCCAGCGCCCCGTGAGGTCGAGATCCTGCGCCTCGACGGGCTCGAAGCCGTGCCGCACGTACAGGGGGTAGCCCGGCGGCGACGCCTCGAGGCGCGCCGCGATGCCGAGCTCGTCGGCCAGCTCGAGCCCTGACCGCAGGATGGCCGAGCCCGCGCCCATGCGGCCGTGTGCCGTCTTGCAGGCTAGGATGCCCAGGTCTGCATGTTGTGCGTGTCTGTGTCAGCGACGGTGATAATGTGTGTGTGTGTGTGTGTGTGTGTGTGTGTGTGTGTGTGTGTGTGTGCTTTACGAGAGATTTATTTTGAAGCATGAGAAAGCAGAGGACAGGCAAACGGGAAGACATACGCAAATAGGGCTCCCCTTTAGCCAACGCCCGCGCCCGACGGTGCAGATCCCCAATAAAGGCATCCATGACCTCGGCGCAGGACCCGGCAATCTCCTCCTCCGACGCGGCCGGCTCCTCGACGTCCCACTGCGCCTGGTCGCGCTCGTGCCGGTACAGCGTCCACTTGCCGAACGCCACCACCTCGGGCGCCTGCCCGTTTTCGCCGCTGCCGTCCGCCGGAACGAGCTCGGCGACGGTGATGAACCGCTCGCCCTTGGAGACCGTATCGTGGTCCGGCCCGGGGAACAGGTCCGCGGCGAAGCCGTGCAGGACCTGCTCCGTCACGCCCTCGGGCCCGATGAGCAGGCTCGACATGGGGCCCGGCCCGAAGGCGTCGTGGTGGATGCGCGCGATGGCCACCCGCTCGTCTGGCGTCGCGCGCCGGAGCCGGATCTGCCCGCGCGGCCGCGCTGTCGTGGCGGTAGCGGTAGCGGGAGTCGGGGTGGATGTGGATGTGGATGTGGATGTGGAGGCTTTCATGGTGGTGGAGGGCGGTGGCAGGGCTGGCGCGGGAAGTGGAATTCGCTCCTCTCGCGGTCCCCTGTCGGATGTATCATCACGGCGAGGAAGGCTGTCTAGCATATTGGGAGACCGGCGACGTAGCAGTAAAGATGAAGCGAGAGGTCGGCACAATGCTCTGTTGGTGCTAGTGGATGATATGAAGAAGCTGGGGAGGCGTCGAGGTTTCCGGCAAAAGAGCAGTGACGGGGCAGGCATTTTAAACATGGCTTAATTATTGTTACCTTGCCTTGATGAGCCCCATCATCCATGCACCCATCTGCACGCCAGGCAACACGCTAGGGCTGCTCTAGCCAGCCCCCCTGCTCCAACCCGCTGCTCCCCTTGTCATGCAGCTTACCATGTTGGAAAGCCAGTCGGTCCCGCGCGTCCGAGCAGTCCGAGGCCCCGGACGTGTATTCTGGCCGAAGCTTGCCGCATCCGTCGGGAAGCCTCCAGCCTTGGTAAGTTGTCAAGAGCCCGCTCCTCCGCCAGTTCTCCCGACGTCTCGCCGAGGCCAAGATCACACAGCACACCGGTGACTCATTTGCACTGTTCATAACTCATCATGTTTAATTGACACCTGTCTGCCGCCCTGATCCGATACGCCGAATGACTGACAAGGCAGACCACCCTCCTGCACAAGAATCAGAAACGGGAAACATGTTGCAGGCGCAACACCGTTGGAGGCGCATCATGGCCCACAGCGCACATACATACAGCCCTCCCTCCATTCGATCCCATCTCCCCTCTTTCTCTCTATGAATATGCGGTGAGCAATCCCCGAACGCCATGCTGGGAAGCGAAGAGACATGGGGAAATTGGGAAGAACAAACGGTCTCGAGACATTTATGTGGAAAGACAAAGGCAGCGGAAAAGGCAGAAAGTGAAAAAAAGTTGACGGCAGACCGGGGCAAGATGTAAAATTGGGTATACACAGCGCATGGAAGCCGATGCCCAAGTGGCTGGCGCTCATTCAAAGACTGGGACGAAAAAAGGTACACAAATGTGCAGACAGAAGCTCGGCAGGCTCTCGCTATGCAATGCCGTTCCAAAGTCCGTCGAGGAGCGAGACGGGGCTCAGCGAGCGCGAGCACCCTCCTACCAATCCCCCGACAAGAAGCTCCTGCATGAGTGCACACTCCATAACTGGAGCTGCTGGACCAAGTATGGACCAGCATGTCTCACTTCTTCATGCCGGGGATTGTAGGGATGGGGATCGGCGTCTGCCTAATCGATGAATCCGACTTGGCACTCTTCGATTTCTTCGTCTTGCTGGATGGAGTGCCAGCCAGCGGTGTGCCGTTCGTCTTTTCGCCCGACTTGCCCTTTTTGCTTTTGCCTGTCGCCGGCGTCGATGCCGAAACTGCGGCCGAGGGGGTCGGCTGCGAGAGCGAGGGCGCGCGTCCGCCGGGATTCGGTACCGGCACGGGCGACGCCTTTTTGACTGGCTGCGAGCTTGGTAGGGAAACCACCAGCGCCTCGGAAGCAGTCTTGGCCTTCTTGGACTTTTTCTCGCTCTTGGGGGTCTTGGCGCCGTCTTCGGCCAGCTTGCGCTTTTTGGACTTTTTGGCAGACCCCTGGTTTCCATCCTTACCTTCACTTACGACATCCACCATCGGAATGTCTGCGCTCACCTTGCTTGGGTTGGGCACCGGCGGTGGGAGGATCGGCGTCGGAACACCAATGGGGGTGAAACGCCGCTTCAAGTTCGCCGGCTGTGCCCTGGGAGGCTTCGAATACGGGACTTGCGCCTTCGGCTTAGCCGTAAAATCCGCGGCCGCCAGCTGCGTGATCCGCTTGAGGTGCATGGTGTGGTCCACCGGCCGATCAACTGCCACAAGATATCAGTCTAGTTGCTCCAACAGCCAGGCGAGATGGCCAGGAGCCAGGGCGGCTTACCGATTCCGTAGCTTGCGCCCTTCTTGGCGGGCACAAGAATTTGGAAAGTGCTGGGCTTTCCGCTAGCTCCCAGGTCGACGCCATAGTCGACACCGTCGTGCGAGACGATCGAGTCTCCCGTCTGAGCATTCTTCATTGGGAACTCCATCTTCTCGATCACGCTGATGGGGACCGAGGCTGGCGTGGTGAAGTACCAAATCTGCTTGCCCTCACGCTTGGCCTTCTTGAACATGTCAAGTACTTCGGTCGCCTGTGTGTTTTCGGAGGCTTTACGCAGTTGGAAGCCCTCACGGACGAACTCCTCCACGCTGCCTGGAATCAGCAAAGACGCTTTGTCTGGTATGGGGGACCAGGGGCTAAGGGGGATAGTGGGGCAGCAACTCACGCGCCAGCATCAGCGTCATCGGCTCGGGCGAGCGCAAAAGACTCGTCGGCCATCTCAACGTCTGAATCGTCCTCCGAGGAACTCTCCTCAGCGGCACCGTTGGCAACCTTGAGAGCCTTGGTGGCGGAGGAAGCATCTCTTGACTTGGCGTCACCGTTTGGGGCTGCGCTGACAGCTACCTTTTTAAGCTTTGCCTTCGCCTTGCGATTCTGCTTATCCTCCTTCTCGCTGGACTCAGAGTCCGAATCCGACTCTGACTCGAAAGACGGCGCGGCCTCCTTGGTGGCAACCTTGGTAGGTTTGGAGACCTGAACCGGGACGTTGCTGGCCTTGGGCGTCGAGCTTTTGGCATTTGCGGCCTCCTCATCACTCTCGCTGTCGCTCTCCGATGAGCTATCATCGCCAGCCTTTGTGAGGGGTGCCATCTTTTTGCCGCTCTTGCTGCCAAGTTTTGCGCCTGCATTCTTGTCCTCACCGCCGCTCTCGTCGCTGTCGCTGGATTCCGAGCTTGAAGAGTCCTCCTTGGGTGCCGGCACGGACTTCTTCCCCGAGCTCGGATTGGAGGGTGCAGCCTTCTTCTCGGCCTCCTCCGAGTCGGAGTCGTCGGAGCTGCTGGAATCGGACGTCGTGGAATCATCCTGGGGCTTCGGCTTGACTTTGGCCTTTGTGTGCTCAACCACCTGCTTCAGGTTCTTCGCTTGCGCATTGTCCTCTTCCGGGCTGCTCTCGGAGCTGGTCGAATCTGAATCGTCCTTGGCGGATTCCTTTTTGGTTGCTGCAATCTTGTGCTGCGACGAGGAAACTGCGGGTGATTTGTTCGTCGCCTTCGCTCCGTTCTTCTGTGCCGGCTCGACCGTGTTCGGCTTCGGGGTGGTTTCTGGTGCAGACTTTTTTGTGCTGGTGTTCGCAGAAGACTCGTTTGCCTTGGCCTTTTTGGTCGCGGTCGCAGCGTTGATTTTCGAGAGGAAGTTCTGCGTGCCCTCGGCGTCCGAGATATCGCTGTCGCTGTCGCTGTCACTGCTGCTCGAGTCCGAGGACGAATCGTCTCCCAAGAGGCCAGCGCCGCCCTTGAGGTTCTTGGACTGCTGTGAGCCGCGATCCCCTCCGCTGCCAAAGACGTAGCTCCGGGCGCTGCTCGCCATGCTCGAGACGTGGGCGCCGAGCCCTTGAACCTTAGTCCTGGGCATCGGCATCTTCGCTGAGCCTGGCGGCAAGTGTGGATGCAGTGTTTTGGAAGACAATGAGAGGTGCGATCGAAGATGAGGTCAACCTGCGCGGATCGCAGAGAAAGTGCTCTCTCTGAGATTTGCGTGGTGCGAATTTGACGCGACCCGGAGGTTAACTGTCGAGAAAAAAAAAAAGTTGATCGAGGCGCGTTTCTCGAAAGCGGGGACCTTGCACTGTGCAAATTGTCGACGGATGGTTTGATTGGTCAATTTCCAATGGTCGCAAGGAGCCCCATGTTTGCTAGGAGGCCGAAGCTTATGAGGTGCAGCACCGATGTGGGGTCGTGAAGCGGTTAGTGGGGTCAGTTCCGAGGCACAGTGCCTGATTTGCACGCGCCCTGGGACTCGAACAAAAGAATTTATCTGGAACTTCTGAAAGCTCGAAAGAGCTGGAGCATACCAACGGTTAACAACAAGATTCCAAGCGATGGAAACGAGAAAGAAGAGAAAGCTTGTGACAGCCGCGGCTCCCGTCTCGGCAGGCACCCGAGGTAAGAGAAAAACTGCGTGAAAAGGTCGGTCACATCGTGCAGGAGCTGTTTAATGGACACTGATAAGCGACTTAGCCCAGTCTGCTTTTGAGCTGCGCGCACAGCTATTAAGGAGCCAGAGCTCGAAACCCCCTGTTCAAGAGGAGGCTCCCGAGGCAAAAGACGCCACCAATAGTCGTAATGGGGATGAATCTGGCGACGCAGGCTCTGAGTCCAAGTCCCCTGCAGACCTTCAGTCTGGCAAACTCAGCCCTGAGCCCGCTGAGTCCATCGAAGTGGTCACCCCTGCTTCGCGAATGATTCGGCTTTCGAGCTTCACCTTGAGCAAAAAGAACTTCCGGCGGAAATCCGGAGGGTTGTGCTTGTTGAAAGTGCCTGAAGGCGAGGTATGCTGTTCTCTCTTATGCATGAACCTCGGTGTCTTTCAAGTGTCGTCAATACTAACACTCTAAACAGCGCGCCGTGATCTTGGGAAGCTACGGGCTGAGGGTCCAGGCCGGTGAAGTGACTGTTGGCGGCACGACACTTCGGGCCGGAGGGGATATTGTCTGGATTCACTCGCCTCACTGCCATGCTCTTCCCGTCCTCCGGTTTCCAGAAGATGCCACTCTCGAGCTGCATCCGCACCCGGCTAGCGCTAAACTCAGGAGACTGGGGGAGTTGTCGCCGAAATTCGAGAGGTTATGGAACGAGGGATCATCAGGGGCGGCAGAAAGCGAGGGGGCAACCTCGACGGAGGATGCCTTCACACTTGTGGGTTCTCCCTAACCGAGGACATGCCTGATGACCGTCGTCCGCTAATTACTGCTACCATGCAGCTTTATACTACGGATGATGGTCCAAGATCTGCGCCCTTGCAGGAGCTCGTTTCTCCGCCCGAGTGGAATAAGACTTTGGCCACCCTGACAAAGGCCTCGAAGCAGAAAAGGCCCTTCACGGTTCTCGTCTGCGGGCCAAAATCCTCCGGCAAGTCCACTTTTTCGCGGCTTTTGGCAAATCGGTTCATGACGGACGGCACGAAACAGAAAGGCAAGGCCTGGCCTGGGGTCGCGGTCCTCGATATTGATCCTGGGCAACCCGAGTTTGGCCCTCCCGGAGTCCTCTCGCTTATCTATACTGAAACGCCAAACCTCGAACCACCGTTCTGCCACCCGCTCGTCGCACCGAATGGTAGGAGCAAGACTTTGAGATCCCACTCGATTGCTGCCATCTCACCAATTACAAACTCGGACCACTATCTGGAGTGCGTTCTCGATCTGTACAACACCTACAACATCCAGCTCGGTGGGAAGTGCCCTCTTGTCATCAACACGTGTGGGTGGGTGCAAGGCACCGGGCTGAGCATCCTCACCGAGTTGATCGCCGAGGTCTGCCCCACCGAGGTTGTTTACATGTCGAAAGACGGGCCGGAGGACACGATCGACGGACTGCGTATGGCCTGTGAGGGCGTCTCCTTGACCCTCTTGCCATCGCAGTCGAGCAAGTTCACTGCGCGAACAGCTCAGGACCTCCGGACGATGCAAATGATGTCCTACTTCCACATGGACCTCTCTGGCGCACATAATGGTCACCTTCAGTGGAATGCAGACCCTTTGGCGTCTGCTCCCCCGTGGATTGTCAAGTATCACGGCCCGAGCCGCGGGATCTACGGCATCGTTTGCTACGACTACCAGCCATCCCTGGACATGCTGGGACCGCTGATCGACGGCATGATCTTGACCATCGTCGAAGTTGAAGATAGAGCCGCATTTAGAGGCCTGATGCGAGGCACTCAAGCCCCGCGCGAGGGAGATGCTATGGATGTTGACCATGGCTCCCCAGTGCTCCAATCGTCCCCCGATGGTGGGCCGACGCCGATCGAGGTCACCCCAGAGGGCTTGCCCCTGATCCCAAACCACAGGGGAGTAACGCTGGATCCTAAATTCTCTCGAGCCGTCGGCCTTGCACTCGTCAGGGGCATTGATCCGCGAAGCCACACTCTCCAACTCCTGACGCCTGTTCCTCAGGAGCGGATCTCCGAAATCGACTCTGCCGGCACCAGGCTGGTCTTGATCTGGGGGAAGCTCGACGCCGCCCCTACCTGGTCGTATGTCGAGGACCAGCACAGACAGGAGTTCGAGTCGCGCATAAAGCATGCCGAATCCGAAAGCTATGGAAAGGGTTCTGGCGTCGCCAGTGATGACAGAGCTAGTCTCTCGGCGGCCGCTTCTGTTCTACCGTGGGTGGAGGCGCTACAGGGGAACCAGAGGAGGGCTGCCGGATCTAAACCTCTCAGAGTACGGCGGGATCTTGGCCGCGGTGCTAAGAACGCCGACTGAGCGAGCCTTCTATTTTATTGAGAATGACAGTTTTTCTGAAGAAAGACCCTTGCGCTGGTGATGATGTCCATTCACTTGACTACCGCTATTATGTATCTACTGTCTGAGATTTCTTCCCAAGAATGAATGCGGAGTGTACCCTAAACAGATACAGGACGGGGAATAGCTAGGTAAGGTAAATAGAGGAGGTGAAATCCACATTCTAGCAGTCCCCAACTGATGAGCCCATCCAATTTGCTTTCATCGTGTCAGGCTCAAGACACTTCCCTTTGTTGCACAGTAAATATCCAATCTTGTGCACGCTCGGGCCTAGCGGAGAAAGCTGAAGGAAAACGACACAGCCGACAGATTCCAACCACTAAAGGCAGATATCTGCCTAGAGGCGATTGTGTCTGCAGCGCAGACACACAGTTGACATGCGGCTTCTGCACTCGAAAGTGTGGCCACAAAGCATGGCGCGGCACTCCCCGCATAACCCAGGGTGGCAGCGGTCTCCCGTAGTCCACCCGTAGTTTGCGGCAGGCGTGGTTCCGACGCCGGTTTCGCATCCGGCGGTTCACCAGCCCTGCCCGCCGCCGCGGGACCAGGTGTCCGTCCGTCCGTGCCGTCGACAATGGTCTCAGCCCAGGCGAGCAGGCGCGGCTCATCCCACTAAGCGCATGTGCATGTTCTCCATTTCCGCCCACAGCGATAGCAGAATGCAGCCCCGCACCGGCAGACTGCGTTTATGTGAAGCGAGGGGTTAGCTACGTGGCAATGAAACCTCATCGCAGCCCCAGCGATTGGGGACAACGATACTTCAGGGGCCATTCGTCTGGCCGCGCTGTTGGATCCATCTTACCCATGTGAAGGCAGCCGTAGGACAGCTCAACCATCTCTTTGCAATTGTGGCACCGCCTCCAGCCCTTCTTCTGAGCAAGATCGAGGACCTGCTTTGTGCGAGGGTCGTTGGGACAGTTAGTTGGGTGGGAGGCGGCCTTGCAGAGCGCGCACGTCCTTTTGGCGCACGCCACACAGGTCCCCACGTCCATCTTGACGAACTGCGGCGGGATGAACCTGGCGCACCGCGCATCGTGGCAGTAGGTTTTGTTTGGCGTCTCCATCTCGAGCTTCTTGGCGAGGAACCGGCCGGCCAGGTCCGGGCCGATGAATTCCCGGGTGAGGTCGAGCGGGACGTTGGACCCGCAACAGCGCGGCGGGAACAGGCTGTCGTCCTTCAGTGCGAGCTCAAAGAGCCGCACCAGGCAGTCTCGGCAGTATTCGTGAGCGCACGGAGATCTGAGGCCGCCGTTCGGGGCAGAGGTGGCGCTACAGGAAACACACTTGAACTTGGGTGCTTTGTAAACCACCAACGCCTTCTGGGACTCCTCGGTCGCGCTCCCAGGTTCATCGGCAGCGGGCGCAGACCCAAGCGGTTCGACCGCGGGCGGAGCCTCCAACCGCCTTGATACAGGTAGCGGCTCCGCCTGAGAATCGTGCAGGCTCAGGGCGAGTTGGTGATCTCGCGTGGCGCGCTCCTCCTCCTCGAGATGGCGGCTGATGAGGGGGGTATCGAGGCGGATCGCCTGCGAGATGCTCAAGGCCATGGCGCGGTCCGACTCGAGTCCCAAGTATGCGGTGAGCTCGCGCTTGTAGTCATCGAGGGCAGCCTGAAAGTCCGAAGGCGAACCCCCGAGCGTTTCTCTCTCCAATTGGCACTCTAGCTGCTGAATATCCTCGAGCTGGAGCCGGATGTGGAGGGCCATGGTCCCGTCGTCCACCCCACCGAGCATCAACGGCGCCGCTATCGCCGCCATTTTCCTGAGCACCCCCCTGATAATTTCAAACAGGCGGAGAGGAGAAGGGATTGAGAGTGAAAGGCCGAAATGGGTGAGTTTCGACGAGAAATTGAAATGGAAGGTGAAGAGTGCCCGTGAAGTAGAGTGTTCTTTCTTGGAAAGAGCGGGCGGATGAGGAGGTGGAACCTTCCGTTCCCCGCACAGGAGCGCTCGAGTCCGTTTGCTCGATTTGAGCACAGACCACTGACGGAACGCCCCGTGAATGAGTTTGAACAGCGAGTAAGAAACCAATAAGAAAATAGCAAGCAATCAAATAAACAAATAAACAAACAAATAAAAAAGAGGGCCAAGCAGATGAAGAAAAGCGTGGAAAATCTATGCCTATGGCATACTTTGTTTGTTTTAGTGCTTACTTGGCTGGCTTTTATGCTCGAGGCTCATATTTTCAATCCAAATCGTTAGTCGAAACGCGGGGAGCGCAGCACCTTACAAATTCCCTTTGCTCTCTGGTTCTAGGACCCCGTCCCTGATCGCTCGACCGTTGCACCCCAAGGGCGGGGCCATACGTCAGTACCCGCTATGATCTTCACCCATCCCCGCGGGTGCTAGGGGAAACATGCACAGCGTGCCTCTACTCGAAGACAAACATACGAGCAGCAGCAAAGCGGCGAGAATGGAATTAACCAACACTAATTGGAATGAAGTGGCGTCAAGCATCTAAACGTGGAAATCAAGATACTAGGTATGTACGGGTGAGCCCTGTAAATGCGTGTGGTATGGAAATAACGGAAATTATATCCAGAAATCCAATGTGGCTTGGCCTGCGAGATTCCCTTGTTAGCTGGAAATCTCGCAACCATGCGGGAAATGAGAACTCAAGCCCGCTCACGGTAGTGCGGTTATTCCCGAGAACGACAACCCTTGACGTTCTTAATATCGGCGCGGGCCGTGGTTCGCGGAAATGACGCTGCACCAGGAGTGGCTAGTAGCCTTCTTCCTTGACGTTTGTCGGCGTCTATCGCAGCACGGTCCCGACTGCGATGGACATCGATAAAATAACTTTGGATGACCAGAATGCCTGCGCAGCGACAGCGGCACCGAAGCACCTTTCCGCGGCCGAGATCGCGCCGCCCTAGGTGAAGAGCAATCTGGCCAACGGCGAGAGCCCTTCAGACTGAAGAACGGTGCCTTTAATGGGAATCACCGAGCGTGTGAGGAAATGGATAGGTGTAGACTATGCGGTCGGGTATGACGGTGCGCGTATCTGGACGAGGAGTGTCCGTGGTCAAGGGTCCAAGGTGCTCGGGGACATGACGGATCATATGTGGCAAGGTCGAGGGAGGCGCGATGAAAACAACCAAGGCCATGTGGGTCGGTGACTATTGCTACTCAGAGGTTTCCGAGGCATCATTCCGATTACAGACCTTCGACTATCAACATCTCCCGTGCTCTGTGACCGTAGTTGGTACTGTAGCTCATTCCCAGCGGATATCAGAGCTCGAGCGATGATGCGGGGCGTGTCGGGCGGGCCACGAGGGCAGTACCACGCTGCACATCGAGTTCAGAGTCTCGGCAGGAGGGAGCAACGGCTCGCTCATGGAACACGACGGAGCTAATCCTCAACTCGTCCAGGAGGATCCTTGCCATTTACACGCTGTCGTACCACTTTATCGACCGGTGGACCGCCTGCCTTGCTGGCCAGCGGGTAGGCGAGCGGTTCGACAGGCTGGATTGGATTTTTCCGGCAAATGGCGGGCTCCGATGGCCGAGAAGCCCGCAGGTCACGTACAACCTGGGGTGGGAATCGGGCTCGTTGCAAAGGGCTGTTGCAGTGATGTGTGCCCTCCACGAACGAGTTCGAGCTTCTGGCAGCCAAGCCGCAAAGTGCAAAAGCGTCCCAAAGTCTCCTCAAAGCGGAGATCGCCGATACCACCCAGCCCAGCACAGCACACCGAGTAAGCCGGAGCCGCCGCGCTATGGGAACTTGTGGCTCTGTCGTGTTTAACCTGCACGCCGGGCCTGCCGGCGTGGTCAGGTTCCACACCGGTAAAGACCCGGTACCATGAATGTCCCGGTGGTCCACTCGACAGAGAGGACTGATGTCGAGGGTCCCGCCAGACTTGCACGAGGTCCATCACCCGTTTAATTGGAGGCGGGGTTGGAGCTATAACAAGATCCTCGTCGGCTGTGTACTTAGGTAGGTGCAATATAAGATCCAATCTTGTACCACCCTAGCCCCACCCCGCCCAGCCTTGCCAGCAAGATAAATGCGGATCACACGGCGCGTTCGCTGGAAAGTTCCAAAACACCGTCTCGAAGGCTCAGCGACATGATATCACTTCCCATTTTCTTCCTATGCCCTGACTTGACGCGCAATGGGATACGTGTCCAGTTCAAGGCTTGTTTGATCCATCCAGCTGAAGCACGGGGCGCCTCAATGGCCGAACCAGCCATAAATAGTGCTGCTCCATCACGCCACTGACGTGTGCGGCTTCGTCACTACCGAGACGCTAGGCGGCTGGCCCCCGCTGCGACGCTCAACGGTCTTGAAGGTGCGCCGCCTTATCAGCTGCACGTGGCGCCGATGTGCCTTGCAAGTTGCAGCTATCCCCGCAAGGCACCGATCCCTGCAGCCGTTGAGCCTCTTCCGATGGATGAGATGAGCTTTCCGATATCGCCCGGGCACAGCCTTTACAGCGGAAGCAGTGCGGCGGTCCTATTAATGCACCAATGAAAAGGTAGGTTTTTTTTTGTACGACCACACTGCTGATCAGCAAATGAGTTGACGGCAAAGGAGAGTGCGCAGCGCACAACACAACTGGCTCGGCTGCGATTTGAGAATGGCTCGGGCACAGAAGCTGGTCGCTCAAACCTTCCAAAGGAGGAAAAAAAAAAAAAAAAAAAAAAAAAGACGCCGTAAGGGTGCAGCATACTCGGCAGCCAATCAACCAGCCAGCAGAGCGACACGAGAAAAACTCGGCCTGTTTCTCTCGTCCCGTCATTACAGTAGGCCAATTGGCCTCAAAGCCAATGGCTGCTAGGCACACGTACATAGGGCGCACATGCGCGGTCCCCGCATTCAGCCTCATTCCCCCCTCCCCGGATCACACGCGTGGAGAAAAACGCATGTCTCGGGACTTGTTTTTTTTGCCCACTAGCACGTTTTTTTAAATCCGAACTTAGCACTCTGGTGCACCGCGTCTGTCCAATGCCGCTTTTAAACAAAATTGTCAGCCTTCTGCATTTATTGCTTTCCTTGCCACGTTCGTCTTTTTGCTACCTCGCTACCGCTTTCCAAAAGCGTCTCCCACCCACCATGACGTTTATCATTCCCCTTTCTGGTTAGAGTGCCGGCCACGCCGCAGTACAACCTGTGTAAGGCAGCCATTTATTAATCCTCACCCCTCCTCGCACAACTCTTATCACTTTGTCGGTTGCCTCTTCGGAACGCCGCGGGCACTTTACGGAAGGGCAGGGACGTACGTATCGCATAAGGAGGGGTGAAGGGCTTACTAAGAGGTGGGGTAGCAAACACCCCGCAATTCGGCTAGAGCCGAGTCTGGGCCAAAAAAAAAAAAAAAAACCCTGCCATAAATGATTCTAACAAACGGGTCGTCGATTCCAGCCCCCCCAAACCCCACCCCCGCGCACCGTTTTTATCATTACAAGGTTCTAGGAATACGGGTTTCCTAATCCGGGTTGCACACCCCGGCACACAGAATTGCATTGGAGCAATGTAGGTACCCTATTCATAACTCCACTTTGACAGTATCTTGGCTTTCGCCGGAATTTGCATTCGCGCCTTGTAATCCCCTCTTTACTATGCCTGGAACCCTGCACAGCACCAGCTAATCCCACCTAGGTTTACCAACGTCAAATCATGAACTCAATTTCCCCAGGTTGTAAATAACTCTATGTAAACACATCAATAGCTTGCGCGTCAGGTCTCTTCTAGATCAACACCCGACGCTGTGACGTGACACATTAAACCCAGCGTTTTATCTTTAGCTTGTAGCGCCAGCGCCGCCCAGTACAAAAAACGCCTAGGGAAAAGAAAAACTAAAAACTCGCGTGAAGCAGCATGAACAGGATCGATCGAGCCTAGCGCCAGTCGGGCCGAATCCTGGCCGCACATTGTACGCCCGGGGGCAGGCCGTTGGCGTGTTCATCCCCTCGGGCGAGGCGGCGGCGTCATTGGGTTCTATGGTCCAAGTCGGACCGAAAGCTGCGCGAGCAGCTCGGCAGCCCTGCCCTGATGGAATGCGACGCGGCCATCCCGGTCGCCGTTGGTCTGGGCAGCCTGGTAGAGCACGTTGGCTCCGATCCAGCGCTCAATCTCCTCGTTTGACTTCAATCCGGTCGCCGCGCGCGATGCCGGAATACTTGCTCGACTAGGTAGATAGGTAGCTCGGGAGGTTATTTAAAGCCCCATGTGCCGGGCTCGAGTGAGCAGCGGGTGCGGGAAGGACAAGGACAAAGCGATTTTTGCAAGGGAAATAAAAGGGGATGATATTCACCTCGTCGCGGAGCCAACTTGGGCGGTGGTAGACTCGTGGGACGACATTGTTTTATCGTATGGAAATGGAGGAGCGGATGGCTCAGCAGCCTCTTCGGGAGAGCTAAGATATGGCTCCGTCTTATACATGGAGGTAGCGGGGAAAGAATCGGCTTGTCGATGAATGAAGGGGAATGGTTAAAAAGGGAAGACGTGTGAAGAATGGAGACCAGATGCCCATTTCGACGAAAGTCCAAGGGAGCATCCTGATGGATTTATATTCACAGGTTGGCGCCGCACCATGACTTCTCTGACTGGCAGTTCGCATAAGCTCAAGCTATGTGATGTGTCGAGCCAGCCGCCTTCTGCCCTCCTACGGATGACTTACCTGCCTACGCCCTTGGGTTGACCGTGGTTCGCACGTGCGCTGTCCTGTGCGCCGTAGAAGTGCCACGTCGACGAGGTATCGACTGGAAAATAGGTGCCTTGTCAATGCGACAGGAGGCCGGCGAGCCCGGTCAGAAGCCGTCGGAGTGAGCGCCAATGTGCGGCGCCAGTTCCGTTTCTGCACTTTCTATTTAGCCGTAAAAGGCGGTGGGTTGGACTCGCTCGCAGGTTCCTTTATTTCCCCGACGTTTATTTTACGAGCCTGGCCGTCCTTGGTTCCAGTCCGGGGGCCAGAATTTGATGTCATGCCTTTGCGCCCGGGTTTTTTGTTCGGATCGGCACTTTTCGGCGATCGTGCACGATCTTTTGATGGTTGCATATGTTCTCTCCACTGGCCCAGGCAGGGCCGGGAATTGCGGACGCCGAGCACCGATTTTTTTGCCCGAACTTTTTGTTGATCGCACTCCTCCTTTTGGGTTTGGTCGTGGCGTCATGTGCTGTTGAAGCTGTGCGCACGCGCGTATGTTGGTTGGGTTCCCACGGCATTCCGAAACAATTGGCTGTAAAGGCATCCCGTGGCGAGAAATCAGGCATTAGATCCTCCCGCGTGATGCGTGCGGCAAGCCAGACGCTGTCTACGGATGGATGATGGCTTGCAGCTCTACCCACGTCAAGGCACTTTTCTAACCCAATAAGGCGGCACGGCGCAACAGGCACGCACAGAGCACGTAGTATTCTTTCCCACCATACCCACCCCTGCCGCCGAGGCCCCTGAGGCTGAGCCGTAGGGCATGCCGTTGCATCATCGTTTTTCGTATACATATAAACGCGGAAACTCTCGGGTCGGGTGTTTGTCGGCATCTGACGGCGGGCAAGGCGGAAGCTGAAGACGTGGGGTTAAATTTTAAATTACAAGAAGACGGTGGTGGGTGTCATCATATCGACCCTCGACGCGTGTTATTCCATCACGCGACTAGGTACGCCTGCCTAGTACCTATTGCCCAGCGCCGTTGGGCAGCGTTGGAACCTGGTGAAGGAGGCCTCCGCGTTCAAAAGACGGTGAGCGCGCGCCGGCTCGCAAGTGAAAGAAACCAGGCAGGCTGAAACAAAGTTGACCACTCGAGTCAGACAATGCCAAGATGAAAATCGGTATGTTTATCTGCCGGCGTATTTATTCCCGGGCAGGATGGTAATATGTACAGCGAATTATGTATTACGTTAAAAATACCAGGCATCATACCATGTACCGCATTGACGGGCTCCATCCAAATTTCCCCGCCGCAGGCAAGCCAAATCTCCGCTTCACTGCGGGGCGTAGACCAGGGCGATGCGGTCCATCTCGTCGCCGGAGCTGCCGGTGAAGCCGACGACGTGCCAGCCCGTGGGGGCGTTGAGGTCGTAGCAGTCGCCGGCGCGCTTGCCCGTCTCGAGCGTCCGGCCGGCACTGGTGGTGGCCTTGAGGTAAAAGACGCGCGTATTGCCGTTGCGCTGCGCCTGGCACATGGTGGTGGCGGTCCAGAACTCGTCGGCGGCCAGGTCGAGCGAGGTCTCGCTGCCGCCGGCGCCGCCGTGGCGCAGGAGCGTGCCGTCGCCGAGCTTGACGGCGACGCTGTCGACGCGCTCGGCGCCGCGCACCACTATGCGGGCCGGCTTGGGCTTGGCCTGCAGGGACAGCGCCGGCACGTCGCTGTACCAGTCGCCGTGGGGGCCGCCGACGAAGTCGGACTGCTGCAGGCGCTGCCGCCCCGACGCGTACGAGAAGCGCGCGAGGATGGGGTTGTGGTCCGACAGGATGTTGCCGTCGGGCTGCAGGAACTGCTTGCTCTCGTAGCTCCACGCGGTCGCGGTCAGGTCGAGCAGCGGCGACCCGCGGTAGAAGATCTTGTCGACCGTCTCGCACTTGTCGGTCGTGCTGGGGTTGGTGCAGAGCGTCTCCTCGGTCGGCACGACGCCGCCGCGCTGGACCTCGACCCAGGCGTCCTTGAGGCCGGGGCCGGTGGGGTTCTGGCTGGCCAGGAGCTCGCGCAGGCCGACGTCGGCGGTGCGGCTGTAGCGGCTGTTGGTGTCGCCAAAGACGAGCACGGGGTTGCCGACCGAGTTCTTGAGGATGTAGGCGGCCACCTGGCGGAGGTTGCTGGTGCGGGCCTTGAGGTCGTCGGGCTCGGTGCCGGCGTCGGCGTGCAGGTTGTAGGCGTCCACGTAGACGACCGTGGAGCCCTCGCCGGCGATGCGCACGCGCATAAGGGTGAAGCCCTTGGGCGTCAGGCAGTCGGCGCCCGACGCGTTGGAGCACTGGTCCCACTTGATGCGGTTGAAGTCAACCCACGGGAAGTTGGACATGGTGTTCAAGCCCTGCCCGAACGGCACGCCACCAGAGGTCGGGGTGCGCTGCGGGTGCCTGTCACCCTCGTACAGCATGGCGTGGTAGTTGAAGTCCTGCGCGTAAAAATAAGAGTTAGAGGCCTGTCTGTCTGTCTGTCCTTCATGCATGATCCCTGACAGAGATTTTAGGTTTGTTCGCCACCCACCTCCTGGACGTGCACAATGTCGATGTTCTGGTCCGAGAACTTCTGCCCTATCAGCCGGGAGTTCACCGCCTTGTCGCCGGGGACGTCGTTGCCCTGGAGGAAGGCGGGGAGGCCGGCAACGTTCATGGCCATGGCGCTGAACTCGCCGTTGTAGGCGAGCGCGGTCTGGGCCAGGGCCGAAAGGGCGAGGACGGCGTTGAACTTCATCTTTGCGTCTGGTAGCTAACACCTGGGCGAGGGCTTGGGCCGGGAAGCTGGAGCTGGACTTTTGCCTGGAAGTTGAAGATGAAGTTGGGCCGAGACTTGAAGCTGAGGGCTGGCTTGCTTGCGGCTGGCTGGAGAAGGGACCTCGACCTTGTCCTGGAGGAGCGCGTCACCCTGGTTTTGTACGTGGAGTCTTGGTCCCTCGGCAGCCATCTCCGGTTCGGATTTTGGTGCCGCGAACACATCCCCTGCTTCCGCACTCTTGGCTGCGGCCAATTATGGACAGGGCATGAAAGATTCGATGCTACCCACGGGGCCTAACCACTGGCCACAACCGCGCGGGTCGCGAGGGGTTAGGCGATGTAAGCCTATTCCACTCCTGCCCGATTTGGCATGTGAATTCCGGCATCTATGGATCTGAACCCGGTTTTAATCTGCGGTGGCCGGCCAGGATCGAAATTGCGTGTGGGGAAGCCGTTGTCATGCAAGGATTTTGCTGTGTGGGTTATGTCGATGGGCCTCCAGGGTGCGCCCGCAGCCGATCTCGTGGGTGCGGACCCTTTGGGCCGTGCTTCCAGGGTCTACGCGGCTCGCCAAGAGGGGTTCCGACCTCGCGGCCTGCACGCCAGCGACGCCATCCGTCGTGTTCAGGAGGCTCGCCCACGGGCGATTTCCCATATTTGGGAGGCATGGGGTAAGAGACGACGGCCACGTGCCAGATGACGGCAAAGAGCCCCTGTTGTCGGCATACAAAAGCAAACGAAAGAATTTCTCCACCAGGAGCAGCCGTTATAAGGCTCGTCCCAACATCCGACGGCCCGCCCGAGTTTGTTGAGCTCGAGCCAGCTTCTGCCCATGCGGCTCTGGCGGCAAAACTCAAGCGCGGGGAGTGCCTTATTCTCCACCAGGGCCGTGGTGAGCCCAGTCTTTGTTTTAAATTGTGCAGGAGTCACCATGCAAATCCGGCATCCGCCGTCTGGCTTGGCCTTAGCGGTGAGACGGACGGTATGCATTGCGTAAGCCAGCCATTTTAATGCGCGATATTTGGTTTCGTGAGTCGTATCGTCCCCGGTTTTCTTTTCCTTCTCCATCCCATCCCGGAACTATTATCGGCTTTAAATCCATTAATATCTCTCTCACTTTGGCATGCCGGCCCCTCCTTTGACTGCCTTTGGAAGCCGTAGTACGCGATGATGCACTGGTACTGCTTCCCCCAGCAAGGCTAGCTTTAAAATTTTGCCCCTCCAGATGCGAACAAACGTGCCACTTTACTGCTGTGGTTCCTGGCTAGAAAGACCCGTGTAGCGTTTACTCTACTTACACCATAAGTCGTCATCCGTGGCGCACACCGAGCGGTTCAACCGTTGGCTGCCGCACCTTAAACCTTTAATCCCAATAGGTTAGTACCTGGGTAGGTACTACCTAGGTACCTAGGTAGGCACCAAGGTAGGTAGCCGTAAGTAGCATGAACTTGCAAGAGAAAGCACTGGACAACGATGTGGATCCTAACGGCTGCGGTTCGTTTGCCAGTTTGCTTATGCTCCTTGCTGAGGCGTTGTTTTATTCGCCCATCACCCCGGCTCGTGGAACCTGACTGGTGCCCGAACAAGGCGAACTGTATCGGACTGCTTGCCCATACTGTGCACCCGGATGGCTGGGACCGATGCTGAACCGGTCAGACGACCATTGGGTCATCTCTGCCATGCACGCACGTTTTCTGGCATGCGCAAGCATCCATTCGCGCGCGTGCATGGTCACCGACTTCGTATGGATGGGGAGAGACAGGGATGCTGTCGGGCAACAACACATGGTGATGAATGATGTGGCGATGGTGCCCAGTGGTCCCGGGATTCGAATATGCCTGTTCCGCGGGCGGCTAAATCCGCCTCTGCTGACCGGTCGATTCCGCGATGAAAGGGTTCGGATCGCCTGCTCCCCCAAGCTCGCCCATGCTGGCTGGGAGAGCCGCGCCAGGCGGCACAGGAGGCTAAAAGGCGCAACCACCTGCAGCGCCACATCAGACATCGGCCGAAAAATCCCGTCCACCACTCAGATGCTTGTGGGGGACATGCCGGGGCTGCAAAGACCACTTCCCCGGGGGGCTAATGCGTGCCACGGGACCGGTTCGCGTCACACAAACATGGGGGGTGGATCGGTGTCTCTGCCACGCCGCCCGACTGCCCGGTCCGATTCGCCAAAAAAAATATTGCTTCTTTTCTAAACCTTCTTTTTGGGTAACACCGCCTTTGTCGGGAAAACGCTTTTGCATCCCCGGGGCCCCTGAGCCGGCGTGGCTAGGCGCTCGTTGGCTCCCGCACGTCATACTGCTTAGACGGGCACCAAGAGGATTTTGCCACGTCGGACGGCCACACCTGAACTAATCTCGCGTGACACCGAAAGATCCCGGCCGTGCCCTGATCTCCTTCCACCGATGGAGGGGTTGCGACATGACGCCGTCAGCCTTACTGCCCATCAATCCAACGGGCAACTGGCACAGCGCTCCAGGACCATTGCCGACACTTTTGCCGTATGTGCGTGGCAGCAGGCTCGCGGTGTCGGCTTGGGAACGCGCGCAGCCGCGATCCCTACGTGTCAGCATGCCGGAAGCAACGCCCAGCGAGGGGCGAACCTCCTTAAGCAGGAAGAACAGTTCCATCACAATCTCGCGTACTCTGCACAAAGGACCCGCCACTTGGATGCCCAGACCAGCACGGTTCCCAGCGCCTCCTGACCGGGCTGCTCCGCTGCGCAGCCGACGTCCCTGGAAGGATAAGCCCCATGGCTCACAATTCTAACGGATGTGAAGAGCCGACCGGGACTGCGCGTCTTCCATGCGTCGGACGGCCCCATTTCGGTCACACAAAATCCGCTGCCATTGCGAACCCTTTCGCAGCCCGGCAGCAGGCTGGCAAGGTATGTAGGCATGTGCCCATGTGACGGTCTAATACAACGATGGGACGGCTGGCAGCGACCAGGGGTGCGCCATGCAGTGTAGCGAGCCCAACGGCTTTCCTTCCCACTTCGAGGCTGCTGCCGGTCTAGCTGGCATGCAGTTTCCCGGACCAGACCAGAGTCACCAGACTGACAAGGACAATCCTCCTTGTTTCCGAATGGAAACTCAAATAGCTCACCCGGCCATCTCAGCGCGCCGGGCACCGACGCAAGGCTTTTTCAGTCAACCGGGACCCGCTCCTATTCGATGACTGCCATCCGATAGCGACCTTCCTAGCCGTGTCAATATATCTCGCAGAGTCCGGTACGCAATGACCTTCCCACAACGGTCACGAGGACCACACCGTGCTTTCTCACGCCGGGCGCATGTGCATGGAAGCTACGATCCGCGCCACTCGGGGACAACGTATGGTGCTGCCGAAGCTTAGGCATCGGTCAATTGTCTTCAGAGGCCCCGACCATCGTCCTCGGGGCCGATGAAGGAGGAGGCTTCCGTGGCGTATTGCCGCCGCTGCATTCTCGATGCCCGGCTGACACGCAGAGTACTTGCTGCTGTCGGACGTCCCGGGCTGCCATTCGTTCCCTGCATTCCCCAATAAGACGATCGATATATGATGCATGGGAAAAGATCACCATACAGACTTGCTGAAAGTGGCCCGCTTTCTCGCCCGGTCGGAAATGTGCTCCTGTGAGCGCAACGGCGCCATCAGGTTGCATCCGAAGCCGGCATAGCCAGGGCCATACTCTTTGTAAAGCAGCGAGAGGATAATCTGTTTAAGGGATGGCTGTGTATAGGGGTGTTGCGAGACACATTCTTAATATTACCCGCATTTTACTGCACGCCTAGATGTGGTGGGGATACCCGAAAGCCCAAGATGTATGTAAAACAATGTAACCCAACATCTTACCGAGAACCGCGGAAGGAACGTACCGGGGTGAAGGACGCCGGTTTACGAATCCTCGAGTCCACGCACAATCCGCCCCAACTGAAATTCCCAACCCCAGCTTCCCCCGCTCGCCGCCACCAGGTTGCCTTCTTTTCTCTCTCTCTTTTCTTCCTTTTTTTTTTCTCTTTTTTTTTTTTTTATTTACGGCGCGAGTCCGTACTGGAAAAGAAGCAGGCACCTAAGCAATGGTGGATGTAACCCAGTGCGTGGTTCGCTAAAAAAAAAAACACCGACGGCATGTATCCCAGTAAGATTTTAAAATCTCAAACACACCCGGGATTCGGCGCAGCTTTGCTTCCCGATTTCCGCTCGGCGGGTTTTCGCACGGCAGCAAGCAGGGGTTTTTTTTCCTGAGGCGCGAACCCTACTATACGCGCCGCGTGCAATGCAGCTGCCTAGAGCCATCCTACCATTTGATCGAAGGGTGTGCAGCTACAAGCAGGTATTGTCACGGCCCGTAGGCCTTACAGACTGCAGCGGCCAGGAGGGCCGGCGGCGGTCACGGCTGGAGGGACCACGTGACCTTATCACGCGACGTGGCCCGTGATGTGGAAATGGTCACGTGCCATGTCACGGGCCACGTCACGGGCCTCTCAGCCACCCTAGATTGTTACGTTCCATGGAGATGGGATCAAATGTTCGAGGCGCACGCCCCCGCTGTTGGAGCCCCGCCAAAGATCGGCCAGGCCTTCCAGCCGTCTTCCTAATCACAGCAGGGGTCTCAAAACGGCGGACCCGACGGAGTCAGTCGCTGAAGTCTGCTCGACAGCAAGGCAGGGTGTGCTTTTATGCGCCGTAACGTTTGTTGCCCGATCGATGTTGACGCGTGCCGCAATCTGGTGCGCACATCCAGGCGAGGCGATCGGACGGCCTGAGCAAGGCGGCATGGCCAATTACTGTCATCCGATTCTGGCAGTTATTGATGCGGCCGGACCTAAGGCTCGAGGGTCGGAGACAATAAGCGAGAAAGAGCGCAGAGAAAAAAAAAAAAAAAAAAAAAAGGTACGCGGTTAGCCCATTAGCGGCCACCTCGCGAGAGCTTCGCATTCGCGAGTTCGTTGCAAGCGATCAAACGACTATATGCATTCGGCACAAGTTACCGCCGCCAATACGGCTGTGTGGAAACAATTTTAATACTTATGTGCAAAACTGTAAATGGAGGCAGAATTAAAGCGCGAATGGCTTCATGATAAGAATGGATGGATGGATGTATCCATGTCGCTTTTCAATTGTGGGAGGCGTAAGGCTGCTGTCTGAACAGAATAGGGAGCATGTCGTGCGCGGGGTCGCCGGAATTAAAGCCGACGAGGCATATTGATGTCATGGCGCTATGTCGGGGCTCGGTTGGAGGGCTTGGCAAAAGCTGAGCAGCAGGAGGCAAGGCACATCACGAGTGGCCTTGAACCGCTGTCGCGAGGCCACCCTGGGCGCCAAGTGCCAAGCAATTGTTCGCGCCGATGTGGGAGGCGAGCGCGACGGCGTGGGCAACAACGAATATTCTTTCAAGTGTCGATTTAATCGCCGCCCTCATCCTCCGGCATTGTCTCCGGCATTGTCTCCGCACTGTTCAGGTGGAATCTCGGCCTCCGGATTGTCTCCGGCACTGTCTCCGCACTGTTCGGGTGATTGACGAGCGTGTCTCCGAGAGGTTTCTCCATCGGGCACGTTTATATGGCTAGCTCCCGGAAATGGGCAGTTAAATACAGGTAAAATACGAGGCAGGCGGCGTAGGGACGTGGTGGGCAATGCTGCCAATCAGGAAGGGGGAAATGCACCTTCATCCCGTCCATTTCGAACTCCCAAAGAAACGCCGGGTGCTGGTATAATAATACGCAACAATGGTTTATTCGCGCGCTTGTAACTCCAGGCGTTGAAGATACGACAATGTGTTCCAAAAGATACAGGAGACAACGCGGAATAGAAGAGGAAAACAAAAGAACAATCCAGAATTCTGCTCGGTAGATGATGAGAGGATGTTGAAGCACCACCCCGTCACTGGCTGCCCCTGGGGTTGTTGTTCGTCGGGGTGGCCGAGGAGGTGGCCGATGAGGCCTGGCTGGGGATCTGGACGAGGCGGGTCACCATGTCCAGCGCAGGGTCGCTGCAGAACATGGCAATACGAGAGGCTTGCAGCGATGCGGCATCAGCGGCCGGTGCGGTGGTGTTCGATTCAGCGGTTCTGGCACGAGCATCACGATGGGTAAGCGACAGACGGGACAAGACGGAGGAGGTGAAGCAGGTATCGATGCATAGGCGGAAGCTGGTATGATAAGAAAATGCAAAGGTAAACTGACACGCTGCTGGTGCTGAGGTTCACGACCAGGGAGCTCATCTGGCTAGCCATGTTGACAAAGGCAAGGAGGCCGGAAGACGGCCTGGCGGATGGATGGATGTAGGTGTGTGCTGATAGGTAGGTGTAAACGACTTGAAAGGGTTGAGCTTGTAGATAGGGCTGCCCTGGGTTGGGCAAGGCTGGGTGTGGCTTCGAACGAAGCATGAAAAGAAGGGAGATGGGAAAAGGATAAGTGTCGGGGCATCCCAGATTTATAGATGAGCATATTGTAAAAAGGTAGTCAACATCGCTAGAAAGAGGGTGGGATTCGGAGGACGTCGTGTTGATGGCGACCATCTATGGCAGACAATTCAAGATCGCGGCCACACCCTGTCGCCCTTACCTAACTGGGCAAGAGCCATGGGTGTGAGCACTGCGTCAATTGGCTCGCCACGCATTCAGGTCCCGCTCCCACGCATTCAGGTATGTGCGTGGGTGGATAGCAGAAAAGAGGCAAATAGGCAACCGTGCCGGTATAGAGAGTATATCTACATGGATTTACACGGTGCTGTAGTGTCTTAGTTGTGCCGCAAAAATGGTGGAGAAACGGCGCATTTTGTGGCGATAAAAAGCCCGTAATAAAGGTAGGTAAAAGGACATCTAGTATGCGACCTTGTGCTTTTTGGAATGTAAAAGCAGATGCGTGATGTGTGTTGATTTTGCCAGAGGCCGTTGCCGGCATTTCCGTTGTGCTACTTAGTGCTTGGTGGTTCGCGAGACGGACTACTTGGAGTCGGGCCCCAGGCACAAACGGCACTGGGGATGGGAGGTGGTAGGGAAATGGGAAGGGATAATGATCGTATTAACGTCAGTGGGGAGGGGATGTAGAGGAGTGGTTAATAGTGGAGTGGAGGGTGTGTTAGCGCCGAAAAAGCCCAGAAAGTTAAAGGCCAGGGGTGGATATATGCTGAAACAGCCGCCCGAGAGGGTAAGAATATGCACAGACATCATGGTGCATGACCCTCAAAAGGGGTGGGGGGGGGGGGGGGG
>PYSR01000137.1:0-73918 GCA_003049425.1 Magnaporthiopsis incrustans | reverse complement strand
GGGGGGGGGGGGGGGGGGGGGGGGGGGTGTCCCCATCCATCGTGCTCGCCCCTCCCGCATATCTTCCAACCAGCACAGGTCACAGGGATCATAAACTGTAGTTTGGCGGGTGCCAGGGGGTTACCAAGCGCGAGGTACATACATAGTCCCAGACACAAGTACAAGCCCCACCCCCCCTGCACGGCAACAGACTCACAGCTGGGCTGGCTGGACTAACGTTGGATATTCTGCTGCGCTTCTTATTCTCTTGGCAGTAACCCTGTGCTGACCTTCCTCTCGCGCCTGTCTTGACGGGCGGTGGCGCGAAGCTGGCTCTAGTCCCAATCCCCACATCCGCCCCCCTTGTGTCCCGGCTAGTAGCCTTGTGCCCACCTACAGGAATTACTGTACCCATGTTGGGCCACATGCTCAGGGTCCGGCGATGCCCTTACACACCTCACTCCCAACGGCGAACTTAGGGATGGGGTACGTACCACCTAAGCGCCCACCCACATACTGTACCCAGCCATGTCGGCCAAAAAATCGTTGAGACCCCCCCCCCCCTTCTCAATCCTACGCACCTGCCTACCAAAAACAACAGCAACTTCCCAAAACCGATCCCTCCTATTAGCAATATGTCTGCAGAGCTTTCTACCCCAAAAAAGGTTCGCGTGCAAAGCATTTGCGACTTTCTTGACGAAAAAAAGATTCCTTATAAACGCAGCGAAGTTTTCGAATGGGCTGGGGTTTCCAGGGCTTCTGGCTACCGGATTCTGGCTGCAAATCGGACCCTCGACCCTCGAACTTTTCATGGCGGCCTGGTTGGCCCCCAAAGAGGCTATTTGCAAACAAGCTGTTTGGGACGACGGCCTGCTAAAGGAACTTGCAGAAGACGGCTGGAATAACCTCTCCCAGGCCCGGATCAATGCTAATATTGACCGGATACCAGACGTTTTGGAAACGATCATTGATGCAGAGGGTAAAATGATTGTAAATTATATGTGGGTAGGGGGGGGGGTCTCAACGATTTTTTGGCCGACGTGCGTGCCTGCATTGGGAGGTGCCAATTTAATGCACGGGCCAACGTGTCGAGTGGGCCTCGAGCGGTGCAGACAAGTGATGGGGCCGCGCCAAGCAATTGATTGATGCAAGCCACCACGTCGTTTCTGCTAGAACTTTTGCCGATTGCATGGCGCACACGCCGCAGCAGAGCTGTGCCCGTCCAGCGATTGATTGATCTTGTCATCCAAGGTTGGTTTGAGCTGGCCTCACACGCTTCTGTTACCTCGACTCCTTTTCTGCTCGGCTTGCTTTTTTATAGACCCGACGATGGACTCGATGACTCGGTAACGATCTGGTCTGCTCTCGTTCCTGCGCCGAACTCAGCCACCCGACGAAGACGTCTGTCACCTTGCATCTCCCGGCTGGATTTGGCATTGCAGCCTGAACTCTGCCTGGCTGTACCTGTCGGGTTTTCCGGGCGTCGCAATCCCCTTCTATATCGCGAGGCGTACCGCCCGGCGGCTGCTCCTTGCGGAGTGACTGGCCTCTTTTCATTCGTCGTCTCTTGCATCGCGCACTCTTGCCGCCATGGGTGGCATACTCCTCCTCTTGGCCCTCTGTGTAAGTCGCCCGCCAGTTTGGGCCGCCCGTGTTACTGGACAATCACTATCTAATAGATATCAATTGATGTCTTCTTGCTGTGCGCTCAATGGGCTTGTTGCTAATTGTCGAGCGCGCATACAAAAAGGTGGTCATGGCCATTGCGTACGTTCAAGCATCCGTCCGAATTTCCTCACATCAGGCACCGCCATCGCATCGCTCCCTGACTCCCAGGAGTCGCCGACCCCCGAGCCCTCCCAGGATCAAGTCGCTCGACCTTTCTTGTAACTCGCCAACGCGGCGCGCCAGAGTCTGCATAAGACGCTAACATTGCAGTCGCTCGGATCAGATCATTTCTTGCCGGAGCGCTACCGCTATCACTAAGCCTATCGCAGTCACAACTTCGACTAATATCGAGCATCGGCGTTGGGATCCTGGTTGGGACATCCCTTATCGTTATAATACCGGAGGGGATCGAGGCGATTGCAACCACTGGAACCCACGCCGGATCGGCATCCCACCCCCTGGGTCCTCGACATGCGCCACCCGTGGCATGGACACTCGGCCGACGAGGTGTCGCGGGGGCCGTGGGGCTGTCGGGGCGCGTGCCCGGCGAGCAACGAGATGCTGTGCCGTTTATTCGAATCGGAGAGACTGCGGGGCTTCGCGCGCGTGGGGACGATGACAACCAGAAGCCGGCACGAGGGCCCGTCGAGCAAATTGCTGCTGCGGCGATGGCCGGCGAAGTCCAGAGGCGAGATGACACAAAAGCAGCACCCTCTGAGGGTGGCCCAGGGTCTAAACAAGAGACCAAGGAACGCGAGGCGCCGTCATTGCCAACCTTTTACATCGGCTTCTCTTTGGCACTGGGCTTTGTCCTAATGTTCTTGATCGACCGTCTTCCCCGTCAGGCTATGGACCAGTTCCAAACAGCACCCACTACCAGGCACATCAGCTTGGATAACTTGGCGTCTTCGAGCGTCAGTCCTGAGGAGGAATCCGAAGGGTTTCTCGGCTCCCTTGCGCCGACTCCCAGGCAATCCCGGAGTCTGGCAACGACGACGGGGCTTGTCATACATGCCGCGGCGGACGGCATAGCCATGGGGGCGTCAGCTACAACATCCAACATGAAGTTGGGCCTGATCATATTTGCCGCCATTATGATTCACAAGGCGCCGGCGGCCTTCGGCTTGACGTCTGTTCTGCTCAAACAGGGCCTTTCCAAGCGAGCCGCCCGGGGACATCTCATCGTGTTCAGCCTCGCTGCGCCAGTGGGGGCTCTCGCCACATACCTCTTCGCGTCGATGCTTGGCGGCCAGAGTCTGGACGGTGAGTCTGGGCAGTGGTGGACCGGAATGCTCCTTTTGTTTTCTGGAGGTACATTTCTGTAAGTCAGGCCTCCCGAACCACACCCATGTTCGAGAAGCCATCATCCACGGCGCAGCTGACCCGACTTGATGTGCTCAAGCTACGTCGCTATGCATGCAATGCAAGAGGAGACGAACTCGACTCACGAGCACCATGGCGCTATGAATGGCTACGGAGACCATGGAGGTCTGTCACAAAAGAAACAGTCACGTCCTCAGATGCGGGATACTGTCGCTACAGTCGTCGGGATGCTTCTGCCCCTTATAACCCAGCTGGGCCATCATCATTGAGACGGGTGGTGCTGAGAGAGCTCTCCTTCAAACACGTGGCTGAGAACTGTGACGCCATCAGCATGAGTATGGTGTTTCGCCCACGGTTGATCAGATTATTGGCCGATGTTTTCTCTAATGGCCATGTTGTAATATGTACAGGCCACGGTTTGAATAAAGAAGGCAGAATAGTCTGCAGCATGCTCGCGGCCAGAATGCTGGCTGGCCGCGGGATGCATATCTAAAACATCAGCACATCACAGGCCTAGGAAACGCCGTTAGTAGGGCAGATCAATCATGTGTCAATAAGGGTAGCGAAGGAGACACAGTCCATGGCAGTCACACCAGCAACATTTCTGTATAACATCCCCTTTTTGGAGTCTAAGGAGGACTGTTCTCCAGATAGATGTACATATTGCCCTATGCGGTTCCATATGTCCGCCCTCGACCATTCCTCCCTAATGCCGCAATTCCCTAAACTCGCGGAATAGTAATGGCGTTTT
The DNA here is from genome assembly GCA_003049425.1 of Magnaporthiopsis incrustans. Classification (NCBI taxonomy): domain Eukaryota; kingdom Fungi; phylum Ascomycota; class Sordariomycetes; order Magnaporthales; family Magnaporthaceae; genus Magnaporthiopsis; species Magnaporthiopsis incrustans. The sequence continues at coordinate 70,197 of PYSR01000137.1, read as the reverse complement.
CGTTTAGCATAACCCTTCGGTCCACGACACGTGGTAGTCGAACCCAGCGCTCCCTCGATATTTAGCCTGATATCGTCTATTCAGACCTGTTTTCTGACACCTGTCCCCTGTAGGGGCTGAGCCTCAAGAGTGGTAATCCTGGCCGCCTCACATGAGACGAGCTGCAGGTGAGCCACCATCATACAACATGCCAAGGGAGGCTGCGACGTTTATACAATATCGCGATCGCAGATCGGTTGCTACGAGAAGGTACCTAGGTATCAGATGCAGATATCTACGTAGATCAATAATGCCCACCTGTAGATATCACCGAGGGCAGATACACGGTGCACGGCAAGATCGAGAACCTTTAAGCAAGAAAGTTTTCGATCTGGCTGGCAGACGATACACTGGTTGTACCTAATTATTTAGATTGGGCTAACCGCTCGGTTTTGCTTATCCGCAACCGCTAGGTGCCGCTCAAGTGCTTTGAAATAGAGTGCGACCAACTTGTCGTCCCTTGATGGAGTGTTCGTCCGGCACCTGGGCTCGCTGATTCGCTTGTTCACCTGCCGCCCAGGTTCTCAGGTGCAGTTCAGCTCCCCTCCCTGACGAACATCCAGGGAGAGGAGGGATTGGCCTGGTACCTGTACTTTGGTGTACGGTGACTTACTTCTCATGTCCACACATCAAATCGGCAAGGGACATCCCCTCCTACGTAATTCTGGAGAGCAAGCTGATCTGTAGCATCAAGGTGGGCGACAGACGGGTCTTGTCGATAGGTAGGCTGATGTGTTCCCAAGTGTCCTAATCTCACTCCGCTAGCTCGCCGGTCCCTCAATGGCAAGGGACATGGGAATATAGATACCCAGACACACCGAGTGTATGTAGGGACATCGTGGCTAAACATGTTGATAGTTTTGTCTGTCCAAGGTGGGTAGGCAGCTCGGCGGGTGCAATGTAGCAAAGCAGTATCATGGTCCATGCGATGCCCTGGCTCCATTGGTCTTGGGGGGCAAGATGCAATTTGATGGTGTCGGGGAGCATGCTGCCAGTGGTGCCAGCGCCTAGGCTGGCTCGGTGGCGCCGCGTCCCCTGCCTTCTCATCCCTGCCGCTCCCTAAAACGAGCGAAGTCGTGCCCGATTCACACCCGTTTCCCCTTTTTTTGCCAATCCAGGACAGGGAGACGGTACCTTCGCCGCGCGGCTACAACACTGCAAAACCTATGTACATGTTTAGCACATCCGCTAGCCTCCACATTGCCCAGGAGAACCCACTCTCTCCGCCCCCGTCCGAATCCACTCATGGTTTCCAATCTCCTCCCGTAGTTTGTTCCCCGTCCCATCCTTCTTGACCTCTGGGCAGCCAGACCATCAACCCACCGCCCTTGGCTTTGCGATCCTTCTCACGACGCCGCTACACGCATCTGCTGGATGTTGCCGATCCTAGCGTCGGGTCCCAGCGTCGTTCTCGCCCGCCACAAATCCACTGTGCAGCCTGTGCAGTGTTGGCTGGCAGACAGCGGCGCGTCCGAGTCTGCACGCCCCAAGACCCCGAATATCTACCCCGTTAACGACACGGCCCTCAGGTCAGCGCTCCTTCGCTCACGCCCATATGGTCTGCTCAAAAGGCGTTATTGTATTGTGACTGCGCCGGAAGCCGTCCTGTGCCTCTGCGCCTGGCTCTGTCTGCCCGCCTCGCTGACTCGGTTCTTGAACAACAAGCAGGTTCGCAGCCAGCAAAGACGATACCACCCACCGCAAACCGAACCAGCCGATGCCCGCCGGCCGCTACGCTCTAAAGGGCCCTGTAAATAAAACCAAACCGCTCGTTTCGATCATATCGGCTTCTCGAATCATCTCTGCAGGCTTCCGTTCTCGGGCGTTGGGTTTCCTTTAGTCGGAGTCGTCGAACTTTCGGGCCGCCACCCTCTGGGTTCGAAGGCCTCGGATCAGGGCGACATGGCCGGATACCATAGGCCCCTTAGTTTCTCGGAGAGGCGAGGGAGTACTTTCAATGGCGAGGAGTTGAGCCTCAACACCGCTGGCGGCGTCAAACTTCAACAGCCTCGCCCTCCCCGGGGCCCACCGACGCCGAGCATGAACACCCCCGCCGCCGACTTTGATCAGACCCTCACGGGGTCGCCGCCGCCTCCACCTACGCCTGCCGCCTCGCCCGGCCCGTCACATAGCCAGCTTGACTGGAGCAACGCCGCGGATGACGAAGACTTTTTCCTCGCCAAAGTGCGCCAGCACTTCCAGAACTGCACCGGCCCCCAGCGGACCCGGGTCCTCGCCGACCTCCTGAACCTCTGTACAAGTCAGCAGCTCAGCTTTGTTCACCAGTTTGTCAGCCCGTTGCTGAAGAAGGACCCCTTCACAAGCCTTCCCGATGAGCTATGTCTCAGGGTAAGCCAGCATCTTGTTTGCAAAGGCATCACGTTCGAATTGCGAACACGGCTTCATTTCGGAACTGACGCCTCGCGCGCACCCACTAGATTCTCTCGTTTATCGATGATCCCAAGGTTCTGGCACGGGCGTCGCAGGTCTCCAGGCGATGGCGAGATCTTCTGAGCGACGACATGACGTGGAAGAACCTGTGCGTTAAGCATGATTACGGACGTAGGTTGTCCGAGGTGCACCCGCCAGCATCCAGCCCCTCGCTCAGCCGCCCCTCTGCTTTCCCTCTCGGCATGGGGGATCCCGATGGCTCGAATCGCAGCTTCCCAGGGGCCCTTCCTACACCTTCGCTACGGCTGCCCTCGTCTCCCAGCTTCGATGGGCTGTCGCCATCGCTGGGTACGTCTCGTCCGACACTGAAAACGTACAAGTCTCACTTCAAGCAGAGATATCTTGTGGATGCCGCTTGGCGGACAGGAGGTCAGAATGTGACTCGCAATATCACTCAGGAAGGCGGCGTCGTGACAAGCCTCCACCTCACACCCAAGTACATCATCGTGGCTCTGGATAATGCCAAGATACACGTCTTTGACACAGAGGGGAACGCCCAGCGCACGCTCCAGGGTCACGTCATGGGAGTTTGGGCCATGGCTCCCTGGGAGGATCTTCTGGTCAGCGGCGGCTGCGACCGCGATGTCAGGGTCTGGGACCTGTCCACTGGGTATGGCTGGCCCACCATTATCTCCTCCTCGTACGCCGTGCCAGTACTTTCGCGCGCTGACGGCTCTTCGTTTCTTACAGCTTATGCCTCCATACCCTTCGTGGCCACACCTCGACCGTGCGCTGTCTGAAGATGTCCGACTCCAATACGGCGATATCGGGTTCGCGGGATACCACTCTGCGTGTCTGGGATATACGGTCGGGACTCTGCCGCAACGTTCTGGTCGGTCACCAGGGCAGCGTGAGGTGCCTGGAGATCAAGGGCGACATTGTTGTTTCTGGCAGCTACGACACATATGCCAAGGTCTGGAGCATCTCGGAAGGTCGCTGCCTGCATACGCTCCAGGGCCACTACAGCCAAATCTACGCCATTGCATTTGACGGCTTCCGGGTCGCCACCGGAAGTCTCGACACTAGTGTTCGCATATGGAACGCCACGACAGGGTTTGTCTTGTTCTCCCTGCCACTCCGAACGTGACTCCTGGCCCAGAGGCAGTGCACTAATGCCTCTTGATAATGTGTAGAGAGTGCCAGGCTGTCCTGCAAGGACACACCTCGCTGGTTGGGCAGCTGCAGATGAGGGGAGAGACCCTTGTGACCGGCGGATCGGATGGGTCGGTGCGGGTGTGGTCTCTGTCAAAATTCTGCCCTATCCACCGACTTGCCGCCCATGACAACAGCGTTACCAGCCTGCAATTCGACGATACGCGAGTCGTCAGTGGTGGCAGCGACGGCCGTGTTAAGATATGGGATCTGAAGACGGGCCATCTCGTGCGCGAGCTCGTCGCCCAGTGCGAAGCCGTATGGCGGGTTGCCTTTGAGGACGAGAAATGCATAGCGATGGCATCGAGGAATGGAAGGACAATTATGGAGGTAAGCGTAATTTTTGGGTGGTGCAACTTTCTGGCCATGTCTCGTACCCGTTCGGAATCGTCACGGGAGCGCTCACTAACTCACATTTTCCCCCTTATTCTCAGTTATGGTCCTTCTCCCCGCCAGAAGAGATCATGCACGAACGGCCACTTTCTCTTCCACAGAGGCCGCACGAAACGTCTACTCGGCCTATGAGTGCCTCACCCCTGGACTATAGGAAATCGCATACTTTAATTCCTGGCATCCCAAGACGGGACAGCCAAGACGTTGACATGAGGGATGCCGGCCCCTCAACCGCACCATTGCAACAAGGAAACGCATCATTTTTCCGGGAAGACTAGTACACGGGCCTGCCTGGCTTCTGTACGCCTTGAACATAGACGCTACTGTTGTGGATTTCGGGGTGGACTAGTGACCCGTCGGGGCCATCCATCCAGCGCGGTGTTACAAGACGCAACGGTCCGAGGCGCTTGCAACAGTATCATCTTTTCTCAGGTTCCATTTCCTTTCCGACTTGTATTTTTCCATCTTCTCGACACTAATCAGTTCTGATCTTGTCATCCTTGTTTCATTTTTATACTGGGCCGGGTCTTTCTGTTTTGTTTTGCTTTCGCTATGTTTTATGTTCTCATCTTGTGTCTCTTTTCTCTTCCTATTGCGCGTCGCACATCTCACAGCTCCATGGGTTCTGTTTGGCATCTGGCTATCGATGGGAAGCATTCTCGGTTATAAAACATGGGTGGGTTGTTGGCAATGGCGAGCGAGGCAACGACGGGCTTCACAAACACAGTACACAACCGTTCAAGTGCCTCCCTTCGTCTGGTCCGGCACAAGCCCTCAACCGCCGCGTCGACTTGTTTTTTTTTCTTTATCGTTATTATTCGTTAGAGAGCATGCGGACTTGCAAGTCACGGTTTATGCCTGTGGCGCGGGGCAAATGTCTCCTTTGGCGGTTCATGATTGGAACCTTGTGCCAACTCCGGCCACCTAAGCCTACCATCAGACATCAAATTTTAGAAGTTGCAGTTGGTGCCATCTGAATCACGAGCGGGAATAGAAAGTGTATTGAGCAAGCGGATGAACCACGGCCTCGTCGGCTTGCTTACTGATCATTGAAACTCAAATGTGCACGCATATCAGAGACGACGCTACAAAGCGAGTGAGATCAAGACCGGATGACCCCACGTGATCCTGCCGGACTCGACGGGGGTAAATTCCGCCAAACGAAAATTCCCTGGCTTGAGCTCCACACCGGCCCATACTTGGACTAGCGGCGTTCAACAAGAACGGCCCCAAACTGAGCTTGATTCCCCAACCCCAAAAAGTTTCGGTGGCTCCATAAGAAGGGCCGCTTCGATAGAACCCTGCTTCAATCTCCGTCGACAATCAGGACAGCAACCCTCGACAACTCGAGCGCCAGCGTCACCATGCTCTCCAGAGGCCTCAGGATAGGCCGGGCGGTGCAGACCCCACTGCGCCAGCGTCCCTATGTTCCCGCGTTCGCTGCTGCTCGCAGGAGCGTCACGACGGATGCCGCCTCTTCTCATGTCGAAAAGGGCGCAGTTCCCAAGGTCAGTCCCCCCCAGGCCTCCCGAAGCACGCAGCGGCGTCTCGCGCCCTAGAGCAGGCCAATTGGGCCTCCCCGCCCTGCCTCGCCCTGTCCCAGACTTGCGGAGGTGGGGTGGAGGTGACTTGGCGCCGGCAGACTTGGGCGATGAGCGGCATATGGTGCCGCAGAGATGGACGGCGAAGGCTGATCGCACCCGCACGATCCAGTCCGACGATGAGCCCTTTACAGTCAACCTGAGCGACGAGAGCTTCGAGACCTACGAGCTCGACCCGCCGCCATACACCTTGGAGGTGACCAAGAAGGAGCTCAAGCAGATGTACTACGACATGGTTGTGGTCCGGTACGTCGTCAAGAAAACATATGCTGCATCGGTCTGAGACGTTGCGCCGGATGTCTCGACGTCTCCGCGACCTGTGGTCTGTTTTCCACCGCGCCCGGCTAACAACGATACTGTACGCCCAGGCAAATGGAAATGGCGGCGGACCGGCTCTACAAGGAGAAGAAGATTCGGGGCTTCTGCCATCTGTCGACGGGGCAGGAGGCAGTTGCGGTTGGTATTGAGCACGCTATCAACAAGTCGGACGACGTCATCACCTCGTACCGATGCCACGGCTTCGCCTACATGCGCGGCGGCACGATCCGCTCCATCATCGGCGAGCTGCTGGGCCGCCGCGAGGGTATCGCCTACGGCAAGGGTGGCTCCATGCACATGTTCGCCAAGGGCTTCTACGGCGGCAACGGTATCGTGGGCGCCCAGGTCCCCGTCGGCGCGGGCCTCGCATTTGCTCAGAAGTACACTGGCGGCAAGAAGGCCACCATCATCCTGTACGGTGACGGTGCCAGCAACCAGGGCCAGGTGTTCGAGGCGTTCAACATGGCGAAGCTGTGGAACCTGCCCGCGCTTTTCGGCTGCGAGAGTAAGTTGAGTCCTGGTTTTTCGAACCGCCTGGCGTATCGCGCGCACGCGGCCGAGGCGAGCTACGTTGCTGACGGCTTGATCCCACTTCTCTAGACAACAAGTACGGCATGGGCACATCCGCCTCGCGCTCGTCTGCTCTGACGGACTACTACAAGCGCGGGCAGTACATTCCCGGCCTGAAGATCAACGGCATGGACGTGCTCGCGGTCAAGGCTGCGGTCAAGCACGGCAAGGAGTGGACCGAGGCGGAGAACGGCCCGCTGGTTCTCGAGTACGTCACGTACCGCTACGGTGGCCACTCCATGTCGGACCCCGGCACGACGTACCGCACGCGCGAGGAGATCCAGCGGATGAGGTCGACCAACGACCCGATCGCCGGGCTGAAGCAGAAGATGATTGACTGGAGCGTCGTGACGGAGGAGGAGCTGAAGAACCTGGACAAGGAGGCGCGCGGCTTCGTGAACGAGGAGGTCAAGGCGGCCGAGGCTATGGCCCCTCCCGAGCCGACCCAGCAGATCCTATTCGAGGACATTTACGTCAGGGGCACCGAGCCGGCCTTCATCCGTGGCCGCACTCCGGACGAGCTTTTCTACTTCAACAACTGATTTGAGTTGACAATGAGGAGATGCACCGAAGGATCGTTTGTTTCTTGTGTTTAATGCCCTGACGTAATAAGCATGGATGGATGGGTCGGTTGCGTTTGGGCCAGATAGACTATAAATTCGTGTGTACATTAGATTGCCCTGGCACCTCTTTCTACGAAGGCTATTGCGCGTAGTTTTTCTCCTATCGGCGGGAAAGCATCCCATAAACTGGTTAGGTACCTGGTCCCTAGGTATGTACCTGCCTGGTAGGTACGGTTCAGATGATGCGGGAGCTAAACTGGGTGGATGGGTCCCAACCATCCAGGGTGAACGGTGATCGCTCACTGTCGGTCATCCTTTCCGGGAATGGAACTGCTGGAGGGGATGAATGACATCAAATCCATGTGGGCTACAAAACTCTGTAAATAGTGGGTCCGTTCTTGGCTGGCAGTTTCCTTTTTCTCGGGGATCCGGCGCGCAACGGGCCCTTTAATTGGCCTATGGAGTCGCGTCGCGTGTTGGATCCATCATCCATCATCGACGCAGGTCTAGGATCTAACGGTGATGGGTCCCCCCGCCCCAGCGATAGGCAGCAGTTGGATAGCTGCCGGCTGTTTAAATTGATTTCCACGGTCGAGGGAACTAGGATTTAGGAGCAGCAACTGCGAACATCTCGGTCCGCGGGCTTCTTCTTCCGCCGCAAATCACCGTGGCTTCGAAGCAGCTCCTCATTCTGGCCGTGACGAGCGCCGCTCGTAGGACAATCAGGATGGCCCCCAAGCAGGCCACCTTGGGGTACGTCAAACCCTCGCAGACCACTTTGGGGCACGTTCACGGTTGAACCCGATTTTTGCTTCGCAAGAGGTGACGAGTGTCGTGCTGACCAGTGCGGTGCGTATTTTGCGCCTTGCAGGAAGTTCTTTGGAAAAGCCTCCCAGCCCGCTCCCGCACACCAGACCAAGCTCTCCTTCTCTCCCAAAGCAAGCGGCTCGAGCTCCAAAACCAAAGGTCCCGCAGAAGACCCTGAGGCCACGGACGCCAGCACTGCCGCTGCCGATAACGACGACAAGAAGAAAGAACTCCGCACAGTCTCTCTTTCTCCCAAGCCGGATTCGAAACAAGCTGCTAGCAGCAGCAGCAGCCGTACGGCGGTGAAACGCGAGGAGGCTGATGATAGTAGCCTCGAGGAGGACCGGCCCCCGGCCAAAAAGGCTCGCCGGGGACGCAAGGTCGTGGATGAGGACGACGATGAGGACGAGGTGAAGGAGGCTGCCCCAGAAACCAAGCGTACGCGGAGAAAGTCGCAGGACTCTGCCACCAAAGAGGACGAGGTAGGGACAGCTGCGGCGAAGAAGAAGGAGAAAAAGGAGGAGAAGCAGGAAACGGCTGAGGATGCGGCATCCAAACCCAGCCGCTCCAAGGCAAAAGCCGGGGCAGGAGCAAAGTCCCCAAAGTCGCCCAGGGGTCGCAAGGCCACTGCAGCGAAGGAGGAAGAAGGAAAACAGGATGGGGTGTCTGAAAAGGAGGACTCGAGTGCGGAGTCTGCCTCGGAGGCCGAGAACAGCGCGAGCGAAGACGAGAAGCCAGAGGTGAAGGCCAAGGTGCGCAAGTCGGTCCAGAAGGCACTGTCCAAGCCCGCGGCAAAGGACCCTTTCCCGGATTGGAAGCCGGGTGAGCCGGTTCCCTACGCAGCCCTCTGCACAACATTTTCGCTCGTCGAGCTCACCACCAAGCGGCTCATAATCATGGAGCACTGCTCCCTGTTCCTGCGGCAGGTGCTGCGGCTGACCCCCGGCGACCTCCTCCCGACCGTGCTGCTGATGATCAACAAGCTGGCCGCCGACTATGCGGGCATCGAGTTGGGCATTGGGGAGTCGCTCATCATGAAGGCCATCGGCGAGTCTACAGGGCGCAGCCTGGCGGTGATCAAGCAAGACCAGAAGGAGATTGGCGACCTTGGTCTGGTTGCCGTCAAGTCTCGATCGACGCAGCCCACCATGTTCAAGCCGAAACCGCTGACGGTCCGAGGCGTGCACACGGGCCTCGTCGGCATAGCCACGGTGTCTGGCAATGGCGCACAGGGCCGCAAGGTCGATATGATCAAGAAGCTGCTGTCGGCGGCCGACGTCAACTCGGCCGGCAAGGTTGACATCACCAAGGACAAGGGAGGTCCCAGCGAGGCCAAGTATCTGGTCAGGTTTTTGGAGGGGAAGCTGCGCCTGGGACTCGCTGAGAAGACGGTCCTGGTCTCGCTCGCGCAGGCAATCATAGCCCACGAGGCGTCACAGAGCGGCACCGTGCCTAGCACATCGGATATCGAGAAAGCCGAGGCGATGCTCAAGACGGTGTATAGGTATGTTCCCCCGTCAACCCAGATCCTGGCAATGAACCACACAAAAGACTTGCGTTTCTGACTGTTGTCCTGGACGTGCAGCGAGTTGCCCAGCTACGAAATTATCATCCCGGCAGTCCTGGAGCATGGCATCATGAATCTTAAGGAGAACTGCAAGCTCCGGCCAGGAATTCCCTTGAAGCCCATGTTGGCCAAGCCGACCAAGGCCATTACCGAGGTTCTGGACCGGTTCGAAAACCAAACTTTTACGTGTGAGTACAAGTACGACGGCGAGCGGGCGCAGATCCACTACGTGGCCAGGGACGCCGACGAGGAGCTCAGCCAGGCGCTGCCAGGAGCCAGCAAGACGACTGGAGCGGGCGTGGCCGCCATCTTCTCACGCAATTCCGAGGACCTGTCCAAAAAGTATCCTGATATCCTGTCCAAGCTACACACATGGATCAAGGAGGATACCAAGAGCTTTGTGCTCGACTGCGAAACGGTGGCGTGGGACGTGGTGGAGAAGAAGGTGCTTCCCTTCCAGCAACTCATGACGCGCAAAAAGAAGGACGTCAAGATCGAGGACGTCAAGGTCAAGGTCTGCGTCTTCGCTTTCGATCTGCTGTACCTCAACGGAGCTGCCGTGGTGGAGAAGTCGCTGCGCGAGCGGCGAGAGCTACTCGCGGCCTCGTTCGAGCCAGTCGAGGGCGAGTTCGCCTTGGCCACGCACATGAACGGCCAAGAGCTCGACGAGATCCAGACCTTCTTGGACGAGAGCGTCAAGGCCTCGTGCGAAGGCCTGATGGTCAAGATGCTGGACGGAGCCGAGAGCGGGTACGAGCCCAGCAAGAGGAGTCGTAACTGGTTGAAGGTATGTCGTTTTTTTGTAGCACACCCGCCCATCTCCTTTAGTTGTCCGTATCACACGCCATCCCCCCAGTCTCCGTCGCAGGTATCCAACTAACCACTACGGTTGCCACGTGTTTAGATCAAGAAGGATTACCTCTCGGGCATTGGCGACTCGCTCGACCTGGTGGTACTGGGTGCGTACTACGGCAAGGGAAAACGCACGTCGGTGTACGGAGCGTTCCTGCTGGCGTGCTACAACCCGTCGAGCGACACGTACGAGACGATATGCAACATCGGCACTGGATTCTCGGAAGCAGTGCTGGAGGAGCTGCACTCGCAGCTTGAAGACACGGTCATCGACCGGCCCAAGCCCTTTTACTCGCACAGCTCGGGCGGGCAGCACCAGCCCGACGTCTGGTTCGAGCCAAAGCTGGTGTGGGAGGTCAAGACGGCGGATCTCACGCTCAGCCCCAGGTACAAGGCCGGGTGCGGCGAAGGGGTCGACCCGGCAGGGACCAAGGGCATCAGCCTCCGGTTCCCGCGCTTCATCAAGCTCCGCGACGACAAGAAGCCGGACCAGGCCACGTCGAGCCGGCAGGTGGCCGAGATGTACCGCAAGCAGGAGAGCGTGTCCAAGAGCAAGGGGCCGGCTGTTGACGACGATTTTGAGTATTGATGATCACGACCACGGTGGCAAGGATGGAAACGATGTGAGGGGACGCATCAAGCATTCATAGTGTATTTTTGACCTAAGAACGGAAGGGAAGAGAGAAAAAAAAATACTATCATTGCATCGTTGTATCGTAATTGTGTTTTGTATGCGTGTGTGTAGATGTAGTGTAAAAGGTTATTATGTGCGGCGATGAGAAAAAAAAAAGGTAACATGAGTTCGTCAATGGTCATGGCTCATATAGCTTCGTGCGATACATGTATAACTCGCTCGCTTCTTGGGGAGCGACGGCTCTTTTCACTTGCTTGCTTTCTTTTTTATTTTATTTTTCTTCTTTTTTTTTTTTTCTCGTCGCTCTTCTTCTTTCAGTCCTTTTCCTTGACCTTGACACCACCATCCTTGGCATCCGATTTGAGCTTGTCCGCCTTTGCAACGGGGCCAAAGGTGCGGACCTTGCTCAGGGTGCGCTGGCGCATGGCGGCCATGATCTGCAGCTCCATCTTCTCGATGCCGATCTCGAGGTCGGCGTCCTCGGCGGCGTAGTGGCGCTCGCGGCGGCGGTCCCACACGAGCCAGGAGACGACGATGGCGAGGGTCAGCGGCACGGTCAGGGCAAAGTAGATCCAGAGCGACGCGGCCACGACGGGCTGGCCGTCCTGGGCCTTGAAGTCGAAAAACCCCATGCTGAAGACGGAGGCGAGGAAGGTGGCGGGTAAGAAGATGGCGCCCAGCAGCGACAGCGTCTTCATGCTGTTGCTGTCGCGCTTGGAGGCGTGCGCCAGGCGGCGCTGCTGGCTCGCGATCTCGAGGCTGAGGCGCGACTCCTTTTGCGCCAGCGTGTTGTAGAGCGCGGCGCGCTGGATGCCCAGGCGCTCGAGCGTCGTGTGCGCGTAGTTCTCGATGCCGCGCAGCTTGGAGCGGTAGAAGTCGAGGCGCGCCATCATGCCGCGGTGGGCGCGGTCCAGCTCACCCAAGGGGCCGCCGCCGCGCTCGCGCGGCACCAGGGGGAGGCGGGACCGGAATAGGGTCAGGGCTTCCTCGAAGGCGCGCACGATCTCGAGGTAGGCCCGGGGCCGCTTCCAGAGCACCTGCGAGTGGCACTCGACCAAGTCGCGGTTGAGCTGGTCGAGGTCGAGGTCGAGGTTGCGCACGTAGCTCTCCTTCTCGTGTATCTCCTCGCGCATGCTGACGGCGTGCTCGAGGCGGCGCAGCCAGTCGCGGGCGTCGCGCTGCTTCATGTCGCCCTTGGGGCTCAGGTCGTGGCTCAGGATGACGATGGGGAGCAGCAGCGGGTGGCCGACGTGGGCGGCGCAGGCGCGCACGTGGCGGACGGCCTCGACTAGGTCCGACGACTCGGTGCCCTTTGCGTAGCCCGACGTGATGCCCGTGCGGAACGAGTGCGACAGCATCAGCTCCCAGCCGCGCGTGCGGCCCTTTTTGCGCACGTCCGACTTGCGGAAGATGACGTGCAGGTGCGGGTCGGCGTCGTCCTCGTGGTCCATGGCGCACCAGAAGAATGGCCCGACCACGGCGGTGCCCTCGATGGCCCGGGGTGGCAGCCGCAGGCCCCGCACCATGGTCTCGTACTCCTCCGCCGTGAAGGAGATGACGCCGGGCGCGAACGTCTCGGGGTCCTGCGCCTTTTGTTGCAGCCTGGGGAGCATCCATTAGCCCCGTCGGCTCTTGGCACTTGGCTCTTGGGTCCCTGGACAAGACGCCCCTCAAAAAAAAAAANCCCCAAAAAAAAAAAAAAAAAAAAAAAAAAAAAAAAAAAAAAAGAAAGAAAGAAAAACAAGCACTTACACTAGGCGCAGGCCGTGGAGAAGCTTGGCTCCTTTCTTGGGACTTGGCGGCTCAAACACTCCCTGAACGGCGGGTTTAAAGTTTTGTTAGCACGCACCATCTTCCACTCCCCTAGATATCAAAAGAAACTAACCCTGCGGTGAATAAAGTTTTCAAACTCGGACATGGGCAGCGGGTGCTCCTCGTTGGTATTCATTGTCGGGTCCTGGAGATTTGCAAACACATGCATCAGCATCAGCATTGCAGGAAAAAAAAAACGGCCGCCTAAGGAGGAGCTCCGCGGACGCGGACGGGAGGGCAGGGTAGGGCGGCGAACCGAATAGTTTAATATCTCGAGGTAGCTTGTCGCCTCGGTCACATTACTGCATTCCTGCACGATGCTCTGGAATATGTAGTCGTCCATGGCTTCCGGGTGGTGCAATGGCGGCACCGGCGCGTCAAGAGATAGGTAGGCAGCTTGCGTGGGCGGGGATGAAAGTTGGTGGACGTGAGAGGAACGGTTGAGATGCTGCTGTCAGCTCGACGTATTTTGTCCCCCGGTGAAGGGCTTGGTTTGTAAGCAAGTGAGAGCAGAAAAGTTGAGAATAGGTGCTAATCAGTAGCCATGCAAGAGGAGAAGAAGACGAAGGGGAAGAAAAAAAATCTACGGAGAGCAGATGGATGAGAGACAAGGAGGTCAATATCGGGACTAGCACAAGTCCATGTGATTGAGGAGGCCGGAGCGTGGAGCACTGAGCTGCACTGGCCCAGGAAACAAATGATGAAAGAAAGAAAGAACGAAAGGGAAAAAAAAGCCGTCGGCTCCCGCGGGGAAGCTCGAACAAAAAAGGCCGACCGACCGATACCAGGCTTGCTTCTACATAGATACCGACGCCAGTCCGGCAAAGGCTTACCGCCTCTGGTGCGAGCATCGCATGCAGGCGGGCGGGCGCGCGTTGGTGACCTGCATATCGAAACACAAGAAAGACAGGGCCGGGCTCCCTCAATCCCCACCCGGCTGGCAGGCCCTGCTGCCCTCCTCTGCTTTGTCCGGCCTCTATATGGTAGTTCTAGGCGGTGGGCGGCGTGGGCGGCTGGAGAAGAACATAGGTGGGGGACTAGAGAGAGGTCTAGGCTCCCTGTCTTAACTCAAAACGGACTAGCGCCGTCAGCGTGGGAGCGGGGATCAGCAGCCGAACCCCAGCATCTCCGTCCATCGGCTGGCGAAACCCCAACCTCGCGCCATATCTGTCCATACAAACAGTACCATGGTTGCTGGCGTGGCCCACATGCGGGATCGACGATGCACGGGTAACCAGGCAGCCAAAGTCCGGCACGCACATTCTGGCTCGGTGGCTAGCTGAGCTTTGCGCTGTTCTTGCATCCCCAAGCAGCGAGCAAACCATGTCAATGAGAGGGCCAAGTATTCAGAAAAAAAAAGAAATACAATTGGAATATTCAATAACGGCTGCTAGGTTACTCTTCTATGCATGTTATCTAAGGTGTAACACCGAGTCTGCCCCCCTACCAAAAAAAAAAAAAAAATACCACTAGTTTTTCCTTCGTTTTTTTCCTTCCCGCCCAAGCCACCCCAGAACCAAGCCGCCCGTCCGCCCCGTTCATCAAACCCCAAGAGACATGAGCAGTCAGAGTGGTTCAGATAGACCTTGATGCCACAAGTCCCGCCTGCTTTTTTCCAAAGGTGCCTGCCTGCAAGATCAAAACTGGCACCACCAGTGTCGCCAGCGTGTATAGGAATCAGAAATCGGAAAACAGATGGCCGTGTCTATGTGGATGAAGCAGCAGCCGCCTAGTCAGCCAAACCAAATCGAGCACGGGGCGGGGAATAGAACAAAAGGTGGCTTACTCGTCCGCGCCCGTCTGGCCATATCGTTCCGTCTCCTCCGGATACCTGTCAAACTGGCTGGCATCACCGGCTCCGGCCTTGACGGGTGGCGTGTACGGCGCGTCAATGTCTTTGCGCGCCAGTCGGTCCCACGTGACCTCATGGAACCAGGTGTGGTTCTTGACGTCTTGCGAGCCGCCAAACAAATTGCCCAGACGCTTGGTCAGGTCTGCCGTGATCAGTCGCTGGAGGAGATCCTTTGCGTCGGGGTTGATGTATGCCGGATACTTGACCTTCCCCTCTGCATGCCACCACACACATCTCGTGTCAGCAACAGTGACGGTAACCGACATATCATGATTGTCTTCCGCTTGAGAGAGGGCCATCGAAACGTACGGATAATGTTTTCGTAGATCTTCATGGGCGAGCCGCTGTCCCAGAAGGGCGTGTAGCCGCAAAGCATCTCGTAGATCAAGATGCCCAGCGACCACCAGTCAACAGACTTGTTGTAGCCCTTGTTGGACACCACCTCGGGCGCCAGGTAGTCGGGCGTCCCGCAGAGCGTCCACGTCTTGTCCGGCACGCGCTTGGCAAAGCCAAAGTCGGTGATCTTGAGGTGGCCGTGACGGTCCAGGAGGAGGTTTTCCGGCTTCAGGTCTCGGTATATGATGTTCTTGGCGTGTAGGTACTCGAGCGCCAGCGTCACTTCGGCCGCGTAGAACTTGGCCACCGGGTTCGGGAAGCGCTGCGGGCGGGGTGACGGTTAGCTCGACTGCACCTGGGCGTCCCAAAAATACCACCACCACCACCACCAATGCCGCCACTAGCAAAGGAGTAGTCGAGGGGAGGCGCCAGGGCCAGACCGGCCCTAGCGCCCGCACCCCTTCCCCGAGGCCCGAAGTTTCCGACGGACAAGGACACTTACGCCAGACTTCCTCAGCAGCGAAAAGAGCTCGCCACCCTCAACAAAGTCCATGACCATGTATAGGTTCTTGGAGTCTTGAAAGGTGCCCCACAGCGTGATCAAGAATGGGTTCTTGACCTCGCCGAGCATCTTCCTCTCGTCATTGGTGTGCTCGACTTGCTTCATCTTGACCACCTGGGCTTTCTTCAAGACCTTGACGGCATAAAACCTCTGGTTGTGTCTCGACTGGACGAGGTGGACCCGGCCGAAACTACCGGTGCCGAGAGTCCTCAGTATCTCGAAGTCGGCCAGCGAGTACTTGCCCTTGGTCACGCGGACCTGCTGGTCCTGCGCTGGAGTTTGTAGTTGTTGTTGTTGTTGCTGCTGCTGCTGCTGCTGCTGCTGCTGCTCCTGTTGAGTCTGGGCCTGTGGCTGGGCCTGAGGCTGCGCGGCTGTTTGCTGCGGCATCGTGGCTTGGGGCTGGTGAGTCTGCGGCTGTTGTTGTTGTAGCTGTTGCTGTTGCTGCTGCGACACGCCTTGGGCGGGGTTCCCGTGCGAGGGCGGTAAGGGGAATCGGGATTGTATCTGATTCTGATAGCCGACCGAGGGGTCGTCATGCTGTTGAGGGGGGTTTATCAGGTTGGAGATGCTCGGTAGGTTCTGCGGTTCTAGAGAGCCAGGAGAAGGCGTGTGCGCCGGCGGCGTGTGGTAGACGGGTTGTGGTGCTGTTACTGGGTTCATGGTCGGGTGCTGGGCCTGGGACCCGGGTTGGTGGTGGTGCGCTTGCTGTGGTGGCTGCTGCTGCTGCTGCTGCTGCTGCTGTTGCGCCTGTGCTTGTGTTTGCGGCAGCAGCTGCTGTCCAGACGCAGCGGGGGCCGCAGCAGGAGGAGCGCCTGCCGAGGCCAAGGCCTGGTCGAAGCTTTGCGCGGCCGTGGGCGTGACGGGGCTCGTCGGCTGGCTGGTGGAGCCTCGATCGGGGTTGCCCTCCCTTGTCCGCTTCTTTTTGAGAAAGCCTAGCGAAGGCATCCAGAAACCGGAGCGTGGCTGCTCAGCGCGCGCGCGCACACCTGTTGCACCTACCCTGCCAGTTCCGACTGGTTGCCCACCGATGTAGCAGGCGTAGGGGTGGGTAGCAAGGTCGGGTGAGGGAAGACGGTCGGTCGGCTGGCAGTGGTTACTCGCAGGAGGGGGTCTGAGCAGCAGCAGAGAGGAAGGGATGGGGACCGGGGAGTCGAACAGCGATGTCGCACAAACAAACGAACCGCAGCAGATCCAGCAGTGATGGGGCCGGGCTGGAGGGGTCTGGGCGCCCCAATTGATGTGCGAACAAAGACCGAGGCGGGCGGGCGGGCAGTCCTCTCCGAGGAGGACCTCTGCGGCGCAGTGGTAGCAGATTAAAGGTATGAGGAGGCAGTAGGCAAGTACACTCACTGCCCACTACCACCTATACACACACAACCTTTCACAACACGTATGGGGGTTGGTTCCAATGGATGGATGAAGGGTTGGCTGCTCCTGCCACCCTGCGTCGTGGGTGTGCGGGGCCTGGAGGCTGGAGCTGCGGGCTGCTGGGTCAATCAAAACGGTCGTGCGGTCAGAAAGACGGGGAGGTCCGGATTTTTGGAGATTTTGCTTCTTGAGGGGGCAGCAGCACTGGAATGGAATTGAGACGGCCGTGCAAGCCAAGCCTCCCGCGTTACCCGGCAGGCGCGCCCTCAAATCAAAATACCCAAATATCAGCCTACTGTGCCGCCAAACGGCATCCCTTCTTGCTGTTTTCCCCCCTTCTTCTCTCTACTCCCTCCTTCTCTCTTCTCTCCTCGGTGAGACCCACCGGAAAGGACACCTCGGCCAGGTGTCGGGATGCACAAACGCGGCGCCACCAGCGTCAGGATTCGAGGCAATTAGCCCCCTATGGCTGGTCCAATCGAGTCAGACGAGTGTCCCGGGTGTTCTCGCCTAGGGAGTTGCGCTTACAAGTCTGGGCTGCTCCTTGCAAGGCCTGCAGGCCGCGCACGTCGAATCGAGGGGAATGGCGGGTCAGGTCAGCTAGTCCAGGGTGAGGGATGGTCGGAAAAAAAAAAGACAGATATTTCGGCTGGACTGGGCGCATACATCGGAGAAAATGTGCCTTTTAAGTCAAGGGATCGATATATCAACGATGTAAGTGCCTGCCTGCCTGCCTGCCTACCACCTACCTATCTCGGTGGGCAGGTCGGTAGACCAAGACCAACTTCGCACCGGCAAGGCGACGACGGCGCAACGTGCCACGGGTAGGTTACCTACGCAAGGGCCACCGGTTTCGAGGCTCGCCAGGTCTTGGCTCGACAGAAGTGCGACATGCCTCGCTCGTGCTCCCTGAGTTATCAGCTTCAGCATGAAAGCCGACTCCCAACCAGCTGCCCGTCTGGCTGGCTTCTTGAACAATGTGTTTCGTGTGTATCGTTTCCTCCCTTGCAGCAGCGTGGTGCTGGCTGGGGCAGACATCAGTCTTGCTCCCCCTCTGCCGACCCTCGGAAACACACCACTCAGCGCACCCGTCTGAACGAACGGTGATGTGTCTTGTGGCATCGAGGCTGCGACACAAAACCGTCTACGTACGACTTGGTCGTGCCACGCGACTCATACCGCATCCCCTTGTGCTCCGTCGGCTTCAGTTCCAGGTGTCAAGTTGTTTCCTCGCCGTGCCGGGGTAACCCATCGTTCGCCGCACCTTGACCCGTTCTAGCCGCAGTCGCTCCCACGGGTTTGGTCCGTCCGGATTTGCGCCAGCGAAGGTGGAGACAAGGCCTGCCAGCTGTAGAGTTTACGACTAACATCCGTGTTGCCCGCCCGGCCCACACATTACAAAGTACCTACCTACCTATATGCCAGATACATCCAAACACATATACAAAAAAAGAAAAGAGAGTGAGCGCATCCAAACCACCGCCGACGTCGGGGATATTTATTTATACACACTCTGACAGTCGTTATCTCGTTACGCCCGGACAAAGATCCTCCCCAGCTGGCAAGGAATCTTAAACCTTGACCTAACCCATGCCCGCCACGCAGACATATCGCCCGCCCGCGCTGCACCTCTGATGCCTACCTAGGTAGGTGGACGATGCAACTTGTTGATGCGCCCACTACCGCCTGCTTTCTTTGAACCCGCCTCGCCAGGAGTCTCAATTCGGCTCAGAATCGATGCGACCGCTTGTTCGTCCTCCAGGCCGTGAAGCCGGCATAGCCGCCTCCAACAACGAGGATGAAGAGGAAGATCTTGATGAAGAGCCATGACCAGCTGCCGCCCTCCTCGTCCACATCCCTTAGCTTCTCCTTGGCCTTGCCCTTCTTGCCTGCCGCCTTCTTGGCACCGCTGCCGGGCGTGTTCTTGCCCTTCTTGCTCTGCTCCGTGTACAGGTTCTTGGCACTGATGGAGATGATGTCGTGGTTGTCGCTCAGCTCGCCCGTCTCGGCCGTGAAGCCCAGGTAGGCCACCTGCGGGATCGCGGGCGGCTCCTTGGTCTCGAAGCACACGGTCCACTCGCCCTCGGACTTGTAGTGCAGCTCCAGCTTGAGGGACTTGTCCTGGAAGTACGTCAGGCGGAGCTTGGTCGGCACGCTCGCGTGGCGGATCCCGCGCGCCGAGCAGCCCGCGAACTCGGTCGACTTGCCGTCCGTGTCCTTGTCGTACGACTTCTGCCCGTCGCCGATCATGGCCATGACGTAGGGGAACACCACGCCCGGCCGGTTGTTCTTGTAAGTGTCGAAGAAGATGCCGAGCCCGTCGAACTTGTCCACGCTGCCAAACACGGGGCCCTGCTCCGTGCGCTGCTTGGTGATCCACATGGCGAAGCCGTCGCCGTACAGCTGGTGCTTGCCGTGGATCTTGAACTCCACCTCCACCTCCCAGTTCGTCGCCGTCAGCGGCACCCGTGACCACAGGTAGCCCGTTTGCGACGGCCGGTCCGAGGAAAGCCGAATGTACCTGCGCGGCAGCAATTGGTGTCAGTCACCCGCACCCGCCCCTCTTGAGCAGTGGCACATTTTTTTTTCCAGGGGTCGATCCGCTAGTCGTCAGGTCGCAACGTACTGGTCGGTCCGGATGATGGCATCTCCTCCAAAATCATACCACCGGCTTTGCATGTCGGAATCGAGATATGGCTGCGCAGGAGGGCGGCGAAACGTCAGCTGGCCGTATGACGCCATGTCGAGCTAGCCTTGCGGTGGGTGGACAGGACAATTCCTACCTGGTTGAGAGTATGTGTCCTCAGCTGTGGGTAGGCGAGATCGAGGTTGCGCTTCCGAGTTAGCCATAGACGCCTTCCCGACATGGTGATTTGCATGGCGACGAGGACCGTGCGTGTGGATGCCGACGAACCCCTATGCTCTTGACCTGGCCCTCATCGTCGACGGACACGGCCGCCAGCGACGTTGCCGCCAGGCACAAGGCCGACAGATAGCGAGGAAACCACATTGCGCCGGCGCCGGGCCCCAGGGCAGTCCGGCCGAGGATGCGCAGAGAATCGGGCTCGAGGAGGACGGAGGGTGGGTTCGATTCGTGTCAAGCCGTGGGACGGCGTTCGATCGATCTCGTGTGTTATTCCCACGCTTCGAGCGAGACCAAAAATCCCGTCATCGGCTGGGGAGGGGCGGTGGGCGGACGGCAGATGCGAGAGTGAGGTGCAGACAGAGAGGTTCGCAGCAGAGGTGAGCTTGGCCAAGCAAAGTGATGCAGCAACGTTCGGCTTGCGATTTAGCTGGCCTTTTTGCGCCACCTTTGCAGGGGGATGAGTGGCTCCCGCCAGTGGGCCTCGATGTGGTCCTGCTGCGTGTGTGATGCCAAGGTGCCGCTCGCTCCCCCAGACGGCTGTGGCTGGAGGTGGGGTCACACGCCACAACCACACCCGCACGATGCCGCGGGTCGTTATCCGGCGCGCGGAGCTTCCCCAAAAAAAAAAAAAAAAAAGGCTTAGACAGACACCCACCTACGTCAGGCTCGAGAACGCCTATACGGAGCATATCCGCCGGCGACGCCGTCTTCTCCTGAGCATCGAAACACCGCGTGCACGCGCCAGCCCCAATCCAGCAGCCACAATGTGGTTCTCAGGCTCCAAGCCCACCCCTCCGCCAACCGAGACCCCCCTGTCCGAGTTCTCCGACATGCCCGCAGCCTCAACCGCCGCCTCGGTCGCCGACTCGGACGGCATCAAGAAGGCCTTCATGCGCCAGGTCCAGCTGGAGTCCCAGAGCGCCAACGCGCGCACACTGATGGAGGTAATCGGGTCTCCGCCAGCTTCTTTCTGTTCGCCAGGGCCATCACATCTCTGACATACGCACACGCGCCCTCGCCAGAAAATCAACTCAAACTGCTTCGAGAAGTGCGTCCCGGCGCCTGGCGGCTCCATGTCGGCCGGTCAGTCGGCGTGCGTGACGCAATGCATGGAAAAGTACATGACGGCATGGAACCTGGTGCACAGCTCCTATGTCCGGAGGTTACAGCAGGAGGCGGCAAACGGCGGCATCCCTTGAGTCTCCTAATACCACGACCTGATACGACACCCCATTCTCAGCCATTGTACTGTATAATAACTTGCCCACGTTGAGTTTACCTTCGCCACTGATAGATCTCTCCGAGGTTTACAGCCCTCGGGCGCCCTTTTTCTTTATGTATTCTATGATGGCATTACATTATGCGTCGTATGCTCTATGTATCGAACGTGCAGAGAGGTTCCAAGGCTCAGCCACGTCATGGTTCTCCCGCCAGGCCCTGTGCCTTGGCCTCCGCCGCGGCCTTCTTCCGGGCCAGGTACCGCTCCTTTGCGCTCGATATGTCCGACGCCGTCTTTTGACTCTTGGATGCGAGCTCCACCTTTGCGCGCTCCTCGGTGGCCTCGTCCCTCGACCGCTTGAGCGCCTGCTCGTACTGCGCCTCCAGCATGCGCGACTGCCGGTCGCGCATGGCCTGCTTGCCGCCGCCGCCGGCAAAGGACGAGCCCCCTCTCCCGTGGTCCCGCCGGTCCCGGTCCCGATCTCGGTCCTTGTCCTTGGCGGCCGCGCCGGCGGGCTGCTTCTTCTTGAGCACAACGTTGAGCCCGCCCTTGAGCAGCTCCCGCTTGTCCACGACCTGGCCCTCCTCGTTTATGGCGACGTCACCGCCCTCCTCGTTGATCCGGCGCGCCTTCTCGGCCGCGCTCTTGTCCCCGCTCTTGTCCTCCCCCTCCTCCTCCTCGGCGGCGGCGTCGTCGTCCGCCGCCGTCTTTTTCCTGTGCTGCAGCTCCTCGGCGGCCCTGACCATGTCGGCGTGCCTCTGGTCGCCGCGGTCGAGCAGCTGCTTGTAGAAGCCCGTCATGCCGCCCGACTTGTTGCGGCGCGCCTCCTCCTCCTCGCGCCGCCGCTCCTCCTCCTCGAGCCGCCGGTTCTCCTCCTGCTGCCGCTTGTAGGCCTCGGTCACGAACATGTCCTTGCCCGCGAACTCGTCGCCCTCGGCCTCGCGCTCGCGCTTCATCTTCTTGTCCTCGGCGATCTTGCGGTCCCGCTCCCGCACCTCGACCATCTTCTTCAGGCTGGCCATGTACTGCGGCTTGCGCTCCGCGTCCGCCGAGGCCGCCGCCGCGTCGCGCGCAGGCGCCTTGAAGGCGTCGTAGGCTGCGTCGTAGTCGTAGATGGACGGGTCCTCCCGCTCGGCGCCCTCGGCGTACCTGCGCGACGTCAGCGCGCTGGCCAGGTCGCCCAGCTGGTGATGCGGCTGGCCCGCGCCGTCGAGCCGTTTTGGTTTTGGCGGCCCGCTGGGCGGTTGGGGCCCGCCCTTGCCCCTTCCCTTGCCGGCGCGCCGCGCCTGGCTGCTCTGTTCGTGGTCTAATTGCCGTGGTGTTGCATCGCTCAGCGTCGTGATGGCCTCCGCCTTGGCCTCTGCCCCGGGGGCGCCGTCATCGTCCGAGTCGCCATCGTCGCCGCCGAATATTGGCTTTCGCTTGGGGGGCGCGGGTTTTGATGGGCCGGGCTTTTTGGTGAAGTTGAGGCCGAGTGATAGCGGTTTGCTCATTGTCGAGGCGGCTTGTTCTTCTTTCTTTTTCCCCGTCTCTCTTTTAGGCGTTCCGACAGATAATCTGAGAAGGCGAATGGGAAGATTGGTTGAAGCGATAAATGATTGGCTGCTGCGTGGCCAGGAATCCCCGCGCAATACGGCCCGCAGGCTAGAATTACGGGTCCTCTCTGCCCCATGGTGAATCCGCGAGTCCCTAAACTCTAAACTAGACCTTAGTTGCGGTTGTATGATCACATTGCCGTGAATTGGTTGGGTAGAAGACGAAAAAAACATCCTGTTATATATCCAACGAGGACACTGGATTATGAATCCAAAAACAGGCAGCTCTATCATACGGTACGTAAACATCAAGCATGGCGACACATCCCAAGTGCACTATATACACAAATGAGAGTAGATAATGAACGTGGCAAGGAAAATGAAAACATGACGTGATAAAGCATGAGAAAAAGGACCAAGAGAAAAATGATCCATGAGAAGAAACATGAGAAGACAAAGCACGAGAAAACGGACCAAGAAAAAAGGAAAACGAGAAAGAGAAAGACGCGCGCACAAAGCCCCCCACCGCTGCTCAGTCGGATCATGGCCACGGCCCCCTAGACTCGCCATAAGTTTCCTCATACGCGGATATCGCGTCCTTGAAGAACTCGCTCGGGATGTGCTCTCTCGTCTGCCCAAACGACACATGAGACTGCGATCCATTGCTCTCTAGCAGACCCGACAGGCTCGACGCCGTCTCATCTTCCACCCTCGTGGCCGACGGGGCGCTCACGTCGCCGCTGCCGCCGCCGCTGCCGCCGCCGATGGGCACGGACGTCATACCGCCACCGTCGCCGACGTGCCCATCGCTCACGAAGCCCGAGTCGGTGATGGAGTGGCTGTGGCTGTGGCTGTGCACGGTGCCGTGAGTCTCGTCCATGTTTGATCCCGACGCGTGCGGCTTGGCCGCGTGCAGGTCCTGGCTCTCGGCGTGCGGCACGTGCCGGATGGCCGACCGGTCCGTGTCGGACGAGACGGTGCTGAGGGTCCTGTTGACCTCGCGGATCAGGCCGTTGCGGTCCACGTCGGTCGACTGCGACGTCATGCCGCCGACGAGGCTTTCCTTGTCCGACATGCCCGAGTCCTGTCGCCTCGGCCCGGGCGCCGCCCCGGCAGGCCAGGCCACAGACTCCCCGAGCTGCTGCAGCCGGTGGTGGTGGCTTGCCCGACCGTCGTCGTCGTCCCGCGCGATGATGGACGTCACCATCCTCAGCAGCTGCGTCGTCGTCTGCTCCAGGGCCTCGACCCTTTGCGTGAGCGACTGCGACGTTCCGGCTTGCCCGGCAGCGGCGCCGGTGGAGCTAGGCTGCGTCGCCGCCGGGGCCGTGGGGCTGGTGATAGGCGGAGCTCCAGACCCGTCTTGGTAGGCAATCGCCGTCGTCGGCGGCGGCGGTCCACTGCCGGCTGGCTGTATCGCCTGAGCGGACGACGACGTGGGCGGGCGCTCGTCTGGCAACGCAATGCAGAATGTGTCGTGAAGCAGCCGGAACTTTTCCCTTTTACTTCGCGACACCCGGGAGCAACCCCGCTCGCTGACGTGCCGGCTGAACTCGCCACGGTCTGAGAAAGCCCTCCAGCACTTCCGGCATAGGCCGGCGGCCGGGTGCCGGATTCCGGCAGCTGAACTGACGTCGAAGGAAGAGATGTACAAGTCTTCAGCCGTGAGCCGATGAGCTGCCCTTTTAAAGTGACGCCTAATCAGTCGGTGTTAGCCTCAGCCACATACAGAAGCGAAAACATCTCTCTGCGAGACGCACCCAGCGCCCTCCGGCTTGAAAGAAAGCGACTTACACAATAGTACTGATCTGGGTGTGAGGCGTGTAGCAGGACGAGTATCGTGAACTCTTCTCTCTTTTATAGACGTCCGGGTTGGCCAATCGAAACGGACATTCCATCTCGGCATCGTTGAAGTCGCCTTCGAGGGATGCTTTTGCTTTTTTCCTCGGCGGTGGGTCGTCGTCACCGTCTTCATCTTCGTCGCCTTCAGCGTCTTCGTCCTGACGGCTGTCCAGGTCTCCATCCGCATCCTCGTTCCCGCCTGGGCCACTATGGGTGTCGGTCCCGAGGATTGCGCCGGTCGACATGTGATCAACGCTGCGTTTGTAGTGGGGGGCGTGTTCGTGCTTCGCCTTGTGCTCCGTGTCGGCTCCCCCAAAATCGACTTGTCCACAATCTGGATAGTCCCCATAGCCTCCAATGCCTGAGCAGGAGGCATCATACGGCGCTGGTGGCATGATATCCGAGATCGGACTGTGGGCCACTTTTATAGGCGGCGAGAACAGGGGCTCAACACCGCCAGATGTGGCGTCTGGCGGCGCAGACCAGGCAGCGGCAGTGGCAGCGAAGAGGCTGGGAGGGAGTTGTGCCAGAACAGTCTCCATTTTCTTCAGCTTTGTTGGGGGAGAATCCCAAGGGAGAAAGGCGTCGGACTCCTTGTCGGCGGAATCAAGGTTTTCCAAGTCATGCAGAGGTTCCTGCGCACCCGCGGGTATGTCCACGGGAAGGCTATGACCGATCGCCTGGTTGTTGGCGGCAACTTCGGGCGCATGTAGCCTCGGGTCGAGCGGCGATGGATGAGGATGATGAGCCCATGGGAAAACCGGAGGGTCTGCCAGTTCGGCGGCGCCGTCGTCTTCAGCATGTCCACACGGTGAACTGCCTTCTTGTTCCTGAGACTCTAGGCGTCCGGAGGTGTTGGCACCCGAGGGCAGGCTCTGTCGTGGTGGGCGGCTACGGGCGTAGTGCCAGCCGTGATTCTTCTCCATGTGCTGCTTGCAGTTGCTTTCCCTCTTGGACGTGTAGTCGCAAGGCTGGAACCGGCAACGGAAGACTCGAGGGGATTCTGAGTGCTTGTCGTTCTGATGGCGAAGAAGCTCTTTCTCGGTGGGCCATCCTCGTTCTTGGAACTTGCAGCCCGGGACAGGGCACTTGAAGGGGCGGCTATGGGTCTTATAGTGCTTGTTGAGATCGCACTGGCGAACGTAGCGCTTGTGGCAGACGCCACAGCTGAGGTCGGAGAGATCCGACGCTGTACCAAATTCGCCGTTAATTCCTCTCCGCGGGCAAGGGGGTGACCCTGGCTTACTGGTAGCGATCGACAGCTCTGGAGCATGTCCAGCTTCCGCCACATATTGTTGAGGCATGTCCCAGAGCGCGCGCGGGTGCCGAAAAAGAAGCTGCCGAGCGAGGAGCAAGGGGAACAGCCGACAGCACTATGGGATCTGGGGTCATCGAGTAGGTGATTGCGTAGGAGGAAGCTATGTGGATACCCAAGGCACTTGGGAGGAAGCATGTAGATGTAACATATCGAAAACGCGGCGGCGACGAAAACTGATCAATGTTGCTAGCGTCTAAACATGGGCGGAAAGTCGAAGGAGGAGAGACGACGACAGATGGCAAAGGAAAAAGGAACGGCGAAGGAGTCGACTACTTTCACCCAACGTCGTGCCCACTAATGCCCACACACACTTATGGGCAGGCGCCTTACTTCCGTTGTGGTTTTGTGCCTTGCTGTGGGGAAGAGTTTGCCTGGTCTGGCAGTAACTGACCCATTCAATTCAGACGAGAAGCGTTGGCGGCCGGGGGAGGTGGGTGTTAGAGCCTCAGGCCAGACTGCTGGGGCTGGGCAAAGTCCTGGGTGGCGGCAGGATGGAGGCAACCACTCGGGAAACCTCAAGTAATCCTCGGTGTGGCTGCCAGGGAATCCGATCCAGCCTGAGGGGTTGGCTGTTCGATCTGTCATGCAACGCGCCCACGCTGGGCGATGAGGGCAGCCGGGGAGCCGTCTCTTTCTAGTGCTGACTGGAGAGACGATGACCGATATCAGATCTATCTGCAGCACCCAAGCCCAGCCTTCCCGTCAGGCCAGGCGGCATTGTGACTCCTTCAGAAGCTCGGCGGCCTGTCGCGAGACCACCCCCTTGTCCTTGTTTCCCGCCCCTCTTTGGCCGCCCGGCACTGCGCAGTCCTAGCCTCAGCGCGGGATTGACCGGGGTGCGTAGTAGCGAGAGGCCAGCACGTCACGGTGGGAACTCCCAGGAACGCGGATGGGGAGCGTGACGACAAGTGCGGCGGCTCTGGCTGCCAAAAGAGAGGGCAGCTGGTCAGGCCAATCGTCAGGCCAAAGCAGGGGGGCGCGCCCTGAGAGGTGGCTGAGCTGCGGCTGAACCCAGTGGGATTGGCTGGCCCTGGTCGGCGGCCTCACGTGAAGCCAGGCAGCCGGCCCGCCCAAGCCACAGCTGGAAGCGCCGCAGCACACCATCGTTCAAGGGCTGTAACCAACAACCACATGCATCAAACGATGAGACGATGAGGCAACCACCTCGGGCTGCAGCACTCGAGCCCAAAAGAGTGGGTTGGCGGCCTCGCAAGCCAAGGCCGGGGACGGAACTCCGGAGGGGCTGGCGGAATCGGAGCGCGTCCGAGTGCGGAACGACACCGCACCATTCGATATCTATTTCTGGACACTGTCAGTTTGGCAGGCCACGGCAGGCACACGCATTGTGCGAGATTCCCAGAGCTTTTCTCTTTGGGAAACCAGTCATTGCCTGGTAGTCGCGCGGAATGGTTCCGAAGACCCGTATCAGGTCTTGAGATGCGAAGATGGACGGTTGAGCGCATCCGCCACGGGAGCATGGTCGAGTCCTAGGACTTTGCGGCCACCGGTGCTGCCATCCTGAAAGAGGGACAGAGGGGCCTGGTCGGAAGATAAAGCGATCGCTCCACGACCAAGGGACAGCCTGCTGTGCTCTCAAGGCAATGTCTGCTCCAATTTGGAGACAGTCGAGGAGATGACCCTTTGGCGATCCGGTAGAAGGTAATTGTGCCGTTGCCGGTTTTCGAGGTGTCTCACGTTCGTCGGGCGCGGTGCCATGCCGTGTAGTTGCTGTAAATGGAAGGCCGTCGAGGGAACAAAGGTGGGGGTGGAGGAGGACGAGCGACAGAGATCAGAGGAGGGGCATGCAACATCTTCATCTCTGTGTCCCCTCAGTTCCTCGGAGCAACACGTCCTGCCCCTCGGTGGAATGCATCCACACGCAAACACACCCAGCCCAGTGCCCGTCGAGATGTGCGCAGGGGAGAAGGGTGAATCGAGATGCACAAACTCCACAACGTATGGGTTACAGATTAGAATAGGACCGAAATTGAATCCCCACGCCTGCCCTTTCTGTAGAGCGGAGATGGCGCGACCGGCGACCCCTGAGAGCACGCTCGCTTGGTCGGCAAGCGTTTTGAGAAGAGACGCAGCGACTCAGGAGCTGCGTGGGCCCTTCTCCTTTTCTTGTCTTTGTTTTTAGATTCTTGCGACGCCAGTGGCCCAGCCTCTCTCTCACCCTGTCTTCCTGCCTGTGGTGATCTCGGGTTCGAGACCTGGCTCGGGAATCGGAAGACCGTCGGCCTGCCATCACCCTGTCCCTGCTGCCAAAACTCCGAGCGCCACTCCCCGCACTGGCATTGGGGAACCATTCGGTTCGTTGGCACGGCCAACTGGCACACCAGCCAGATCGTTGTGAATAGTGTGAATATTGGGGCGGGCAAGCTATGTAGAACGCGAGCGTGTATTGGGTCGAGAGAGTGTATCACATGCCACGATCATGCTCAGGACGGCATATTATGTGATTTCCCAAGGCGCGGCTCATAGAACCAATCCGACGGTCCAGAACCCGAGTTCAGTTCCGGTATGATCGGTGCTACGGCAAGGAGGGGGTGCCTGGGCACCTCTCGGTGGCACAGACGGAAGTGCCCAGGTCCAGCTCCTGACTGCCGGCCACAACAACGACCATAGGCACGTGGCATAACATCAGTGCCGTGTTATGCAATGCTTGGTTGGCCATCCCCCGTGGTGGAGATATCAAACACCAGACCGCTTCCCTTCCCACACCATGATCAGGTCCGAGACAGTGCAGCCGCCGGCACGAAGTCCCCTGGGGAAAGCCAGGAAGCTTACCGCAGTTTGCCTTCTCGCAACTGGAGGAGCACGAACGAGCACGGCCAGCGGCTATGGCTAGCGCGACAACACGTAGGATGATGGGAAGTAACGGTGACGGCCGTGCTGACATTAATCACACGCTAACAGGGAAATGTCGAGAAACAAAGATCAGCCACTCGGACCGTTGGGCGGTGAAATTGAGATGACGGGTGCCCACCCGGCGGCTGCGGTATTTCAGCGGGCATTTCGCTTCGGTTGCAGTGGGCGGCTGTATTTTATTGGATCTTCATTTCAGCAGTATTTTTGTCTCCTTCGTTTCCAGCCCTCTGTTTACTGGCCCTCTTCTTCCCACCTCACCTTGGTGCCCTCCCTGGAGTTTTTACGACCCCTTGGGCCTTGGACGAACTTCGCCGAGCCGTCGGGGTACTCCGACGCATGTCGTACCTGCATTAGACCCAGGGATTGATCCCCTGGCCAAAAATAGGACCGCTTGAGAGCGAGAGGAGGCACAGCACGGCTCCTTGACAGCGGCAGCCGTCGGATGACCAAGGCATGGACTAGATGGCCCAAGCGTGGCAGCTACAGGCACCAGCCAATCGCGCCGATTAGTTTCAATCTTGATTGTGCAACCAGTCTGTTTTTTTTTTTTTTTTCATGGCCCCTGAAAGAGCAGGTGGATGGATGGATGGATGGGTTGGACCCCAGAGACATTGACCCAGCCACCGGCCACGCCCGAGTCGCGTGCTCGCCTGGTAGCACCAATGGAGAGGCGACGCTGCCAGATGCGCTCCGGAAGCAACGCACGGAGAAAACGTCCGTGGGGAGTTCAAGAATTCGGGACGAGAAAAGAAGCAATGAACACCCACCACCCGTGCCACCGCTGCGCGCTGGGCAATCACGCACACTATGATGATGCATCCTGCTCGGGGCGTTACGCTGACGTTGGGTAACTGCAATTGGAGCTCTTCCCTCGTCCTTATTTGCCAGGCCGCAGCCGGCGCGTGGTTATTTCCATCTCGACGTCCATCCCAATCATCCCCACATAGGATGCCGTGTAAAATTTGCTCTCCTCACCCGTTTTCCTCTTCGCTCAAGCTGGCGGGCCCATTTCGACTAAGCGCCCCACCCAACCAGAGTTTGGCGCGGCTGGCAGCATTGAGATTGCTGGTCATGTCGGGTGGCTTGCCCCTGACCACTCTTTTCAGGATGCCATGCTGGGACCTCCCCTGCCCGCAACCGCCAGTCAGAGCCGCCGAGATGGGGACTGGGAGATGGGGAGCGTCCAGCATGTGGAGACGGGCTCTTTCTCGTCCAACACGCCCTGGCTGCTCGTGGTCCTGCTCCGATTCCGTCCTTGCCCCTTTTCTTGCCCCGAACACCCCTGCCTAGCGTCCACACTGGGTGCAGATTGCAGATGTGCAATTTCCCGCCACCAGAGGCCACTGGACGAGAGAGCATTGCCAGGCATGGAGTGCCCGATGGGCGAAGCACCAAGCTGGGCCCGGGGGGCGCGTGTACCCGGACCAAGAGGAGGCCGGGCCTGTGGTGGGTACATAGGGCGGGTTTGCGGTGAGGGGCAGGCAGAGAGAGAGAGAGAGAGCAGCAGCAGCACCCAACGGCTAGCATCGAGTGTATTTAACACCGGCCTCACCCTCTCTTCCCTTCGTTCTTTTCTTTTCCTTCTCCTCAGCCAACAAGCCAACCTCAGCTTTCCGAGCATCTTTGACTCACTTTGACTTCGGTCGTCCACTCTTTAAAAACCAACGCTTAATAGCTCTTGCTAATAGCAATTACATTCGTTCACTTCCTTTCCCTCCTCTAGAACCTTTTTAAGTTCTCAGCAACATCCAACAGTCAAGATGCGCTTCACCGCCACTGCCGTTGCCTTCGCCGGTGCCGCCGCCGCGGCCAACTCGACTGTCCTGTCGACTGACTACATCACCGTCACCTCGTGCGCCCCGACCGTCACCAACTGCCCGGCGGCGTCGACCACCGTCTCCTCCAAGGTCTACGAGGTTACCCCCTCCACCGTCTACACCACCACGGTCAAGACCATCACCTCGTGCGCTCCCGAGGTGACCAACTGCCCTGGCAAGTCCGGCTATGTTGTGACCGAGACCATCCCCGTCTCCACCACCTGGTGCCCCGTCACCGGCACCAAGTCCTGGGGCAACGGCACTTTCGTCCCGCACCCGCCCACCAAGGCCACCGAGACGCCCTACTACCCTCCTGCCACCGGCGTCCCCACCTGGCCCAAGGGCTGCACTGGTGCCGGCTGCGTCGTCAGCTCCGCGACCCTTGCCCAGCCTGCTTGCCCGACCTACTCGGTCAAGACCATCTCCACCTCGGTTACCACTGTTGTCCCGACCGTCATCTACGAGACCGTCTCCATCCCCTGCCCGGGCACCGTTCCTCCCCCTGCTGGCACCGGCGTCCCCAAGCCCCCTGTTGGTGGCAACACCACGTGAGTATTTTTCCTTTCGCTCGAACGTCGTCACTGAAAAATAATGGCATTGCTGACATCCGCATCTTCCAGTGTTCCCGGCATCCCCAGCAAGCCCACTACCCCGGTGACTGCCGGTGCTGCCTCGCTCGGCGGCTCCGCTGTCCTGGCCGCTGCTGCCGGCCTCGCCGCCGTCCTCATGGCCTAAGGGACCCCATTACATATATAAACATACTCTCCTAGCGTTCGAAAGGCCTGGAAGGCTATGACATTTATCATGTAACCTTGGGAGCATTTGGCGGCGATTCCGACGACCAATGGCTTGTGAAATGATCAGCTCCGGGGGGTGTCTAGCTAGCGCGTGGCATGGCAAATATACAACGTGTAACCTAATATTCTAATACCCATGGGGTGCTCAGACCCTTTTCGTGAATCGGGAATCTGAAAGTCCCTTTCGACAAATTTTCTTCGCTTTGTGATTGTGCTTTTCGCCATCTCGCGTCGGTGATCTCTAAACTTGTTTTGTACTTTGTTTTAGCGAGACGCGGCACTGGCCTCTGTTTTGCAAGCCGTTCATTTAGCCTCTCATCTCGTTTTTCGCACCAGCCAGCCGCCCGAGACCCCGATGTAAGCTACGGTCCGGGAGCTCTGCCCGTTATTCCATCTGCTCCTCTCAACCCTCATCCGTTCATTTCCCAAGCCGCGATGTGACCCAAGGGAAATTGAGCCGAGGGACGAGAACGCCACGATTATTAGCTAATACGTCCCTGCGTCAACCGCTCCTCTTGCTGGTCCGGCTCATCACGTGCTTGTCGAGCCAGCGATAGCCCTGTCCTCCCATCTCCCGTGTACCATAATGTGGGAGGGCATTATTGAAAAACGGTAAGCCGAGTGGGCGTGGATGAAAAGAAAAAAAAGACAAAAAACCGCATTTTCACCGTATGCATACGCTAATATGTATTTGTATGGTAATGTCACCAAAAAAAAAAAAAAAAAAAAAAAAAAAAAAAAAAAAAAAAAAAAAAAAAAAATAGAAAAAATAGAAAAAACTGTGAAGAAAAGAATATTTCAGCGTGTGCACGTAGCAAAGTCCTTTTTCTTTTTCTTTTTCTTCCACGCTCACCCGCACGGTTTGCCATTCTTCGAAAATGGCCTCCCCGGTATGGTACCTAAGAAACGGACAGGCTACATCTACAAGTCCCCGCTTGCCTGGTGTACCACATCACACGGATCTCTGCCACACGTACCTGATCTCTCCAGTCAGCGAGCTGCAGGTCAGTTGCTGTGCACGTTGGGGTCCGTCCGAAAGCGGCTCCAAGCCGGACGCAACTCTGCATGTGCCTTGCTCTCACTCGCACTCGCCTAAATTTCCTAATTCGGACCCGAGTCCCCCGACTCACCAATGACAAACACACTCGATCCAGCGTTGGCTGTTGACATCGCCATCGACGGCTTCATGCGCGCCCTGCCTGTTCTGCC
Source organism: Magnaporthiopsis incrustans (assembly GCA_003049425.1). Taxonomy (NCBI): domain Eukaryota; kingdom Fungi; phylum Ascomycota; class Sordariomycetes; order Magnaporthales; family Magnaporthaceae; genus Magnaporthiopsis; species Magnaporthiopsis incrustans. Next base: position 37,849 of record PYSR01000137.1, on the reverse strand, counting down.
TGGTAGCTCCTTCCTTCTTTCTCTGTTGCCCCACTGCTTGACGTCTTCTCCATAATTGGCACCTAGAAACGACGCAGCTAAGCCACGGTAGGATCGATGCAGTGCCATGGTGACGACCCGTCGTGGAAGCTACGAGATCGATCAAGGCCACAAGCCGGATCGATGATGTGGCAGATGGACGAGATGTTGAGGCGGAAAGTCTACCGTGTACCTATGCGAGTGCGAAGTAGCGACCTACCTTATGTGTCCACACCAATGGACTCGGATACCTGCCTGCCGACACCGATGTTTGTTTGTCCGTTTCCGTGCGTAGCCGTGTTCCCCGACGAGGCACCTTGATCCGTACCACTCTATCTCCTACAAATTCTCAACATCAAGTCTCCCGAGTCCGTTCCTGGCTCCCACAGTTTTATCCTGTCAAAGCCCTTCCCTGCCGTCTCGCCCTTCACCCTCCATTCCGGTGTATTTTCCTCTCATCGCATCGCACCCAACGCAGCAAAGATTTCCGACACAGAAACCAGCTCAACATGGCTACCAGCCAACCAACAACCGTCGGCATGCCGCCGCCGCCGCCACCCCGATACCCGTTTGTCGTCTTTGGCCCAAAGGCCAACTGTACGCTCGACCTCTGTCCCGTCCAGATGAGCGTGTACGGCTACCGCCCCTCGCTCGCGGCCAACTACGCCTTCATCGCCTGCCTCGGCCTCGCCTGCGTGATCCACCTGATCCTGGGCGTACGCACGCGGAGCTGGTGGTTCATGAGCGCCATGTGCTCTGGCTGCGTCGTCTGCATCGTGGGCTACGTCGGCCGCATCGTGCTCTACTACAACCCGTGGAGCTTTATCGGTTTCATGCTCCAGATCGGTGAGCAGCTTCTCTCCTGAATGCATCGCTCAACCTCATGTCCTGTTTGTTCATGGACTGATGGTTGCAAAAAGTACTCGTCGGGAGCGGCCCGGTCTTCTTCTCCGCCGCTATATACGTGACGCTGTCCAAGCTGTAAGATATCCATGACACCTATTGTCGTCCGTTGAAAAAAAAAGCAGAGCCCCCCGGATTCCTAACGCTCCCACAACAGCATAACGTTCCTAAACCCAGCCATATCCCGAATCCCACCCCGAGCCTACATCTGGATCTTTCTCCTCTGCGACCTCGTCGCCCTGGTCCTCCAGGCCGTCGGCGGCGGCCTCTCCACCTCGACGAACGGCCAGTCCCAGCTCGGCGTCGACATGGGGCTGGCAGGGCTCGTGTTCCAGGTGGTCACCATGCTCGCCTTTTCCGTCAGCCTCACCGACTACCTCGCCCGCTACCTCATCCGGTCGCGCGTCCGCCTCGACGCCCGCCTGAAGCTGTTCCTGGCTGCCCTGGGCGCCGCCACGATCCTGATTCTGGGCAGGAGCGCGTACCGCGTCGAGGAGCTGAGTAAAGGGTACTCGGGCCCTTCGATCAGGAATGAGGCTCTTTTTATTGGCCTCGAGGGCGTGTAGGTCCTCGCCTCCCCCACTACCTTTTGTTATAGTAGCCCTTGGATGATGAAAAGGCTATCGTGAACAAGCTACCTACCTAGTACCTAACCTGGTTTTAACTTAAATACGGGGGAAAACATACAGTATCATCATCGTCGCCGTCTTCTGCCTCTGCGTCGGCCACCCAGGTCTCGCCCTTGAGGGTCGTACACTCGAGACCGATCACAACCCTCTTTCCTTCAGCGACAACCAGTCCAACCAGATGAGCCATGAGGAGAAGGCCCATCAGGGCGCCTAATGTCTGCTTCTTTCGGATAACGAGCAAACAAGGGGTGCCTCGGAGAAGTGACTTACACAGCAGGAGTAGACACCGGCTTATGTTCCACTCATGTTGTTATTTTGAACGCAAGACTGTCGAGGAGGTTAGATGGATGGAAGCACCTCGCCCATGTCAGAGATCACAATCTATAGTGGTACCGATCCTAGATGCAGTACACCCCAGAATCACGAAAACTGCCAACAGAACTCTTGTCCCTGGCCAATACCCTGGCATCTAACTGCTTTCGCGACCAGGGAGGCGAACGAGCTTTATAGGCGAGGAGGCACCTGTACCTGACTATTTCTGAGCCTACAATCAAGCATGCGATTAAAGAATAATACCCAAGTCTATCATAACATACTCTAACTAGCACAGTTTACCGACCCAGCGCACACAGAACTACCCACGTGCCACGGCTCTTCTCTCATGGTTTTAGTCCTTTTTCGTTTGCTCGTCCGTGCCGTCGACGACCGCAGATGATTTCAGGGGCGTCTTTTCGCTGGCACCTTCATCGGCAAAGTCGGCCTCGTCTTCCGTTATGACGGCCTCCTCGTCGGCGCCATCCAGCTCCATCTCCTCGTTGGTGGTTTCCTCGTCCGTGGCGTTGACTGACGACGTGCCGGCCGTGTCCACCCTCAGGAGCGCCTTCAGGTCGTCCTCGCTGATGATGCTCTCGACACTGCCGCGGCGCAGGTGCGGGCGCGTCTCCCTGCGGCCCCTCTCGAGCAGTCGCTCGATGCGCAGCCGGTTGGAGACAAACTTGACCTTGGGAAAGGCCGACTGCTGGCCCTCGTGCAGCATGCGGGCCAAGCGCGCCGGGTCCGGGTCCGACAGGATGTGCCAAAAGTCAGAGATGATCGACTTGGGCCAGATGGTGACGGTGCCTCCAAACTGCTGGAGCCACAGCTGCGACCAGTCTTGGCCGAGCGGCCGCGGCAGCAGCTCCAGCTGCCGGAGCACCTTCAGCCACTTTGTCAGGTCCAGCTTGATGTATTGCTCCGTGGCGCTGCCCAGGAAACCGCCGCGCCAGCCGCGTCCCCTGCGGTGCGTAACCGGCTGTCCGACAGAGCCGCGGCTCGAGAAGAAGAAGAGGTTGATGTGCGGGTTGACCTGGCTGACGATGATGAAGTTGACATTGAACTGCAGGTTCAACGCCCGGATGGGGATGTCGGTCCGCAGACTGCCGTCCTTCCACTTGTGTCCGAACGAGTACGGCGCCAGGCTTCCGTCGGCCTTCTTCATCATCAACACCACCGGGTTGAGGATGCCCGGCACGGCAGCCGACGCCAGCACGGCCGACCATATGACGCAGTCCGGAGACGTCAGGTAGTTGCACAGGATCGTGGGCGAGTGCGGGTCGGCCGGCACGCACGACACGTTCAGGATCCGGCCCGTCCGCTCATATGCCTCACGGAACGTCATGGAACCGCGCGTCCACCACGCGCACTGCCTGACCCAGTCCACCGAGTCGAATCGCGCCCCCGTTTTCCACCAGCGCCGGAACCAGACCGTGATAGGCTCGCGGCACGCTGTGATATGCACCGCTAACGAAGGCACCAGCAGCTTCTTCAACTCGTCGTCGGTGCGCGTTGCCACAAGGGCCGCCACGAGGGCGCCCCCGCTCGTGCCCGTGATGACATCCGGCAGCAGGTCTTCATCCAGAAGCGCCTTGACAACGCCAAAGTGGTAGTATGCGAATGAAGCACCGCCGGAGAGGCACAGAGCCGTGCGACCGTAATTTGCGTGTGTCCGTTTGAAGATGCTCCTCTTCTCTTCCAAGCTCATCTGCTGAGTCTTGAGGAGAAAAATCAGACTTTTCTCGACTGCCGGAAGACGAGAGGTTTGTGTCAGAAACAAATGCGAGGATGAGCCAAGAAGGAAACCGGCAAGAAAGTCTCACCTTCGTCTACGTAGTTCTGCACCAGGTTCTTGGTGCCATAGTATGTCTGGCTATAAAGTCGGGGGTTCTCAACCCCAACAAAGTTGTTCTTGACGCAGGCCTCGAGGAGGACCTTCAAGTCCTCTACGGCTGCGGACTTGGACGAGCTTGCCGATCCCGGACGATCGCCATTCTTGGCATCTCCGACGCCGGATCCCTCTGCTTGCTCGGCTCGTATCCTGCAACGGCGGAGCTGCTCCCAGACCCTGCGGACGGTCTTGCTGTCGTAGTATGCGAACTCGTTCTGCTCCTTCCAGGCGCCATTGCCAAGGAAGGAGTCGAGCTCCTTGGCAGCGGTGACCCAGTCGGCGTACTTGGAGGTGGCTCGCATGTTGCGGCGCAGCGTCTCGCGCTTGCCTCTCCACGCGATGAACTGCTCGTATATGGAGATGTAGGCGCGCGTGGCCACGTAACCGATGGCGAGCCCCACGATCCACGCGCTCACTATGAGCAGGAACGGCCACTTCAGCAGAGCGTACAGGTAACCCTCGCGGGTCTCGTCTCTGGTCCGGCGTCCCGGCAGCGCCGCCCGCGAGCGCCGGCGCCGACGAGCTGTGGTTCCCTTGCGTCGCTGCTGGCCCGAGCCGACGACCTTCTCGTGGACAGGTGCCCAGTCAGACTGGGCCGTGATGAACATGGGCTGCTGCGTGGGAAGCGCAGGGCTTCCGTTGCTGGCTTCTCCAGCATCGCCGGGGCTATGCGCTGGCACCGTCTCACCACCAGCGGCGGCGGCGTGTGCGGCCACGAGCTTGGCATCATCGGGCTCGGGAACGACGGTCGAGGCTCGCTTGGTGAAGTCGAAGCTGCTGAAGCTGAGTAGGCTCGGGCTGCGAAGCGCCGCATCATCGGCGGACGACGTGGGGGGCGCGTCCGGGGCCGAGAGCGCCTGAATGAAGGCTTCTACATCTTCGGGGGCGAGGAATTGCCTCTCGGCGTCGGGGAGGATCGATGGATCGAAGGCGTCTTCGGGGAAGCCGTACGCCTTGGGCGGGACGGTTACCTTTGGCTCATCCATTGTGTCGAGCACCGCGGCCGAGAGCCAGTGTCATGACGCGATACACCGGGACGGCTTGCGGTGGTTGGGTCGGATATCGTGTGCAGTGACAGGAAGCCGGAGTTGGTTCGGACGACTGCTGGGGCTTTCTTTGGCAAGCAAGACCGGGCGGGGGCGAGGTAGGAATGGTGTTATTCGTCTGGTGTTTATCACCTGGCTCCTCACTCTAGGTAGAGGCACGCCCGAGAAGTCGAGTTGGGGTCCGGAACGGTGCTGTGTGAAGATTAAAGTTGGGCCGGACCGAGTCTCGCGGCGTGGCGTGGCAGTGGTACGTCGCCGTCGTCGTCAAGACGCAATGAGGCAAATTGTCCGAAACCTATCCGGGCATGCAGTCCCAAGCTCCCTGGGCAGTACCCGTCTCTCTCCGCTGCGAGGTACCCACGCCAGAAGTCCAGCTGTTTTCGAGAGGGCGATGGATGGCTACTGAGGCAAACCGAAACTCTAGGCGAAACTTCCAACGACAGGCAAACCTCGCATTACCGTGGTGCCAGACCGATGGTTATATCTTTTGACAGGCTCAAGTAAGCTTCTTGGCTGAGAGCCTCGCAGCCGCTCCCGTCAAATGTGGATTGAGATGATACAGTGGTGTCAAATGCAGCCTGCCAGAGTCCTGCCCGTATTGCCATTCATACCTCGGAGCTCTGGACCACATGCTTTGCGCGGGTGGTGGTGGTGCGACGCCCCTGGCTGGTCCGTGCAGATGACGTCGTCCAGGGTATGGGGGGAATGAATGCAGTGGAATTACCAAAGATCCCGTCAGCGCCCGCGCCAACGCTCGAAATCCACTGCGCTTGGGTGTCGGTAGCAACCGAAATGCAAGTGTTGAGCCGTGGCGCGCCCCACCAGCGCTCAAAGGAGCCGATTTGGAGCCCGTGAACCTCCCGCCCGTCCCCGGCACCGAAAAGGTTGAATGCCACCCAGCACGGAGGGGACTCAACGGCATGGCAGGGGCGTCTCACAGGCGGACGTCGACATAATTACCCGCAATGGAAGAGGCAGGAGGCTCATCCATCGGCCATTGGCCGTTGGGTGGGCCTTTCGGAATCGACACCAAGAATAGGCAATTACAACCAATGCGGCCTTCCCGACAGTCCACGGGGCAGGTAGTTCATTCACGCAGGGGCCAGACAATCGTGCAATGTACTGGATTGGTTCTGTTCTGGTGGCTTATCCGCCATCCGGCAGTACCACAAACCGGCAGGTAGCCCCAGGTGAGGAAAGAGGTCCAAGCGGTCAGAATGGTTTCCAAAGGAGCAGAGCATCATTTATAGATTTAGTTGCAGCTTTCACCCTCCGAACTAACCCGGCGGCAAAGAAATTTCCCCAAACAGGTGTTTGCTACCCGCCGGGCAAGCAAAACTTGAGAGAAGACGATCCAGAGTGCGTTGAGAGAGTATAAAGACGCGAATCGACACGGCAGAAAAAAATAAAGTGATAATATAAAAGGACAGATATTGTGCCGATCGTGCCAGCGTAAGAGCTTGTCTCTCCGCGTTCTCGTCATCATGAAACAACACAAAATAAAGGTCTACACCAGTAAGCCTCAGAGACTCCTCCTTGATCCGGCGAAACACAAATCGCAAAGCGGGTACCTAGTTGAGTAGGTAGGCACGTTGGTAGGCGGCATGCAGGCAGAGCATCAAGCGGAGCCGTGTCCAGTAGACGGTAAACAAAGCAGGCTGAAGTTACGCCATCGCCGCCGTCCCGTGTGATCCCTCCCCTCCCCTGTATCTAGGCCACCGATCCAGCCTTTAGACGTACTGGGACAGCCACCGGATGCCCTCGCCGTAGCCTACACACGCGACCAGTGTTAACCCCCGCAGACATCACAGCGAGGCGGGTGGAGCGAGAGCCGACGGTGATACCCGCAAACAGCCAGTACATACCTTGTCTCATGACAACAGAGCACATGAAAACCTCAATGGGTCTGATGCCCTCGAGGGGCTGCTTGCCCTTGCCAGTGGTCTGGAACAGACCGAGCTGGTGCCTCAGCTCGTCCTCCGAGATGGCCTCCGGGTGATCAATCTTGTTGCCCAGAATAACGAACGGCACCTTGGCCAGCTCCTCCATGGAGAGTAGCGCGTCGAGCTCGGCCTTGGCCTCGGGGAAACGATCGTGGTCTTTGGCATCGACGAGGAAGACGATGCCGTTAACCTCGGGGAAGTAATCCTTCCACAGGCGCCGAGCTGCAACGTTGCNCGTGAAAAAAAAAAAAAAAAAAAAAAAAAAGACATGCGTCAGCATTTCCCCAACCATACCAACAAGGTGTGGAAACGGCGTCGAAGGTTCAATGACGGGTAGGTGGGGTGATCACGTACCTTGTTGATGGCCGCCGAGGTCGAAAGTGGTGAAACGAACGTTGCCGATGGCAAGTTCCTCGGAAGCTGTATCACGGGGGCGCGGTTAGACATGTCGGGCCGCTAGGGAGGGAGGGAGATGGGGAGGGCCAGATAGACCGGATTTAGGGTTACTGACTTGGGTGCAGGGTGGGCTGGAGGATTGCGACACGGTCGTTCTGTTGGGCGAGCAGAAAAGAAACAGTCCGTCAGCTTATCGAGGGCGACCAAAAGATGCCGCTGGCCCGTCGGAGGCGACAGCGAGGGAGGCCGTATTCACGCACCTTTAGCATGTGCAGAAGCGTGGTTTTGCCAGCATTGTCGAGTCCGAGGAAGAGCAGCTTGGCGTGCTTGTTGAGCAGGCCAAGTGAGGAGAGGACGTCATAAAACCAGTTGATGATCCACATGGTGGCAGCGAGGCGTATCGTCTGTTTCTATCTCTCTCGATTTTTTTTTCTGGCCTGGGTGGCGGCGGATATGTTGGTCGGTCGGGGTTTCGGGAGTTGGCTCTTGCACCAGAGAGCTGCGGCGTCGGGATGGCGGTCGGGAGAGTGGCCGGCTCACTGCGGACAGCAGGCAGGGAGAGTCAAGATGGGTGGATGAAGACAGTGAGGAAGGATGCGTTGTTAGATTCGGCAGCTTGCTGCGACGGGTTCAAAACGTCCTAGATGGAGGGTCCGAGTTCCTGAGACGGGAGCTCCGGCGGTCATGGGCGATTTATCGCGGCACTGTGCCACCTCGCAAAGCTGGCCTTTGAGAATCGGGCGTATTCCATGTCATAGTTGATGCCTTGTTTTTGAGGCATTGAGTCAGATAGCGGGAGTGACACAGGACCGATGGCCAGCCACACCGAGGTGGCAAGCAACGTGGCAGGCGGCACAACAGCGCACTGTTGCTCCCAACAAGCCGAGATCGGTGGCGCCACCCGCCCTTTCGCCACCGAATACAGATTCAAACCGCACGACCGAGAGTCCGCGCAATCCAATCTGATTCCTTTTGTTTCGGGTCAGTGACGAGACCGGAATGTGAGCAGAAATTCTTGCTCAACATCTATGTGCATAACACGAGCAGTCACTGATGTTGCCGGACGTGACTTGAATGTGGCATCGGCGTTATTTTGACTGGAAAGCACCAACGCCGAGATGGATGAGTCTGGATTGAGAATCTCTAGAGCCAAGAGGGGAATGCTATCCGTTTCTAGGACACCCCCTCGTCCATCACAAGCTACCTACAAAGATCAACTTGGTTGCAAGTCCGATTCACGGCCAATGCACCGGGTAGAAGAAAGAAAGAAAAAAGAAAGCAAAAAAAAAACGAAAAGATAAATATAGGAAAGGCCACACTTGATCGGATCAAATGCAAAACTCCATAACTGCAGTTCTCGCCCTCCATGCATGGGTATCCGAATTCCATTTGAGACGCGCGCGATGATGTTTTGAATGCGGGAATGGGATAAGGCGTTGTCTGTGAAGCAATGAACCACCCAAGAAGAGATGCCAAATGCCGGAGAGCGTTCATGGACAAAAGAGATGTGGAGAAAATGAGAGGGAACAAAGAACAATAGAAAAATCCCGAGTCTCACTGTATGTACGGACGAAATCCCAAGTTTGTGAGGTCAGAGAAATGAGAGAGGAAAAAAAAAAAAAAAAGGAATAAAGCTGCGCAAGAGGCTAAAGGTAATCAAAAGGAAAAAGAGAAAATCGACGGTAAAATTCAATGCTGGCCACCCATTTCGCTTGCAACTCCTTGTTGTGCGATGCCCCTTTCCCAACGATGCGCCTTGATGATGATACGTAAGTGACAAAAGGATTGAAAAAAAATCGTTATGATGTCGGTGATGAGTATTATGAGGCCCGGATCAGACAGAAAGAACATAATTTTTGGGACTGAGCTTGCCAGCCATCAGCAAGCCCAGTTCCCTCATCCGCTCGGCTCCCTTGCCGGGCTGCGGGCGCCGCTCGGGTGCTAGCCCCTTCCGGGCGCGGTTGCACTGCTTCTCCTTGAACTTTTCCCTTCGGCGTTGACGCCGGTGCTCCATGCCCTTGACGATGTCAATGGCCCCGCGAACGTGCCCCTCCTTGGAGACCGCGGCGGGCTTTTTGCGGTGGTGCGACGCATTGAGGTGTCCCATCAGGGCGGGCGCCCTGGGCAGCGACTTGGCGTGGGTCAGGCCGGGACGGAAGGCCAGCGTCTTGAAGGCGACCCGTTGTCCGCCGTGGATGGGAGACGCGTGGGGCGAGACGGTGGCCTGAGGGGGCGGCGGAGATCGCAGCCGGCGAGGCGGCGAGTGGCGGTCGAAGAGACGACGAGGAGGCGGCGACCTGCCTCGGGCCCTGGGAGGAGGGGAGTGCAGACGCTTGGGCGAGTCGGCCTTCTTCTTGCGCCGTTCGACGTGGTCGTCGTCCCGGTCAAGGCCCTCGATCTCGCCGTGAAGCCACACATGCTCCTCGCTGTTCCGGTGCAGAGGTCTGAACGACTCATCATCCTCGTCCTCGGGCTCCGAGGTCGGGAAGCTAGGGTCGATGTCCTGCGGAATCAGGCGGAGCTTCTCGGTCTTGCGAGCATTGATGCAAGTCAGGTACGCCTCTTCGAGCGGCCGATCCTCATCCAGGGTCCCGCACACGAAATCGGTGCTGTCGGGAAGGTCAGGGGTGTCAGGGCGGACGGTCTTGCGAGGTGACGAGCGCGACATCTTGCGCCGGGACGACGTCGCATGGCCAGGAGAGAAGGCAGACGAATCCGAGAGATCGCCGATGGAGGTCCGGCGTTGAAACGAGCCGGCGGCAATTCTGGTGGCCAATACATGGCCACTGGTCGACCACAGCACTAGCCCGTCGTCGTCGTCGTCATCGGACTCGGCAAATCCAGCCTCCTCGTCGGTGCGATACCCCTCCGAGGAGTCACACTCGGATCCGTCATCGAGGTCGGCATTGTCCTCGTCATCGCCAGCCTCGTCTTCATCGTCATCGTCGTCGTTGTCATTATCGTCCGCGTCGTCTGCCAGATCATCCTCACCAGCATCAGCCTCCTCCTGCTCGGCCTCTTCCTCAGCCTCCTTGCCAAGCCGTCTGATGGCTAGTTCCATCTGGAGAGTATCCTCGATTGTCAGCCTCCGCTGCGGCTTCACGGCGTCTTGACGAATCCAATCGTCCTCCTGAACCTCGTCGGTTGCAAACTCGTAAAATCGAGAGGCCTCGTCTTTGAGATCATTTGGGCCGGCCGACAGAAAGTTCCGGAAACGAACGGTGCCATTGTTTTCCGACGACCTCTTGGGCGTGACAGATCGGTTGGAGCGGGAGCCCCTCGAGGGTGAGCGGATTTTCCTTGGAGCCGCAGACAGTATCATGCTGCTCCGCGAGGCTCGAGTTTTCGTAGCCGCTTGCTGCGGGGTGTCTGGCTGGCCGGTAACACAGGCAAACTTGATGCAGGGTCGCTTGGGTGCAACGAGGGTTGGGACAGGCTCGGGCGTCACCGTCTCTGGCGAGACACGCGGCTGCGGCGCGGCGGCGCAGGCGAACGATATGCAGCGTTTCTTCTCTCCATGCTGAGGAGGGACGCCAACTGGCGTTGACCCCTTGGCGGCAGCAAATTCCGTGTTGACAGTGGCGAACAACTCCTGGGGCAGACGTGGGCTCGGCGAGCTCGTACGAGCCGGCGTGGTCAGGGCAGTATCGCAGCTGAGGTCGGCAGTGGAGGCGACGCTGATGTTGCTAGCAACCGAGCGCCGGCGCCTGGAACCGCGACGCAGCGCCACCGGACCCTCGAACGAGTCATCCTCGGAGTGACTCTGGAGAGCCTTCGTCAACAGTGACGGATAGCCCTCGGGCGCCAGGCGGACGGCCGACTTCTGAAAGCGCTTGGATGCTGGTAACAGTCCAAGGGGACGTCCATCCGGTGGTTCGTCGGCGTCGGTATCAGTAGATGGCTCTTCCTCTGGCTTGGAAGCCACTGCGGGCGCGCCGGCGGGCAACGCCAGCAGGCTCGCCGAGGTGAAGTCTTGTGGCTTATGGTTCTGCATTGCGGGTGTGTTCGGTTTCTTGTTGTTGCTCGAGGTGTAGAGAAGTGGACAAGGTCCGGTGAATAGAATAGGAAAAAAAAATGAGCAAGGAAAAAAAAAGAGGGTTATGAGAGGTAGGTAGTGGGAAGATATTAAATGTGAGTAGAAGAGATGATATGGTCAAGAAACGGTGAATGACCCGCACTGCCAAACTGGGTATATCCCGTGCAAGTGACGCGACGAAGCAACAGAAGTCTGCTATCGTAGATGTGCCAATGGTAACAGAGTTCTGAAGTGCGGAGAGACACAGCACACGTCAAGCAGTAGGTCCGAACGATGTCCGTTGCAGTAGATCTGCGCAGACGCAGGATATATCTGCGACTGTTGGTGGTGTCCCTAAGGACCGTCTCGCTATAACATGGAGATCATCGTCAAGGGCAGGCGACAGGTCGATTATGGCAGGTGGAAGGGTGCGAGAGAGGCTGTGTAGGAGAAAGCGTCTCCTCTTTCTCTCTATGCGTGGGTGCGGACGAGGGTGACTGTCTGCTACTCTGCTCGTCTGTGTTGAGGTGGGATGGGAAGATTGGTCGAAGTTAAAAAAAAGTTCGAACAAGAAGAGCTGTATCGCAAAGCCGTCTGTGGAAGTGGGTTGTCCGCAAGTAAGAGAAATTGGCGATGGCTAGAAAATCCAGGGTCAGCAGTGCGGGTTGGTGGGAGGGGTGGATGTGTTTATCATCCATCGTGCCGGATTAGTCCCGACCTTTTTTTTTTTCGCAGACACCGGTGTCGGGCCAAAAAGGGATGGATCCCCTTGCTGCTAACGGCTGGGTCTTTCCGAGCGAAAATGCGCTTTGCTCCGTTTTTTTTTTTCGCCTTGGTTGAGCCTTTGACTACCCCGACGCCACTTGACGTTGGCACGCTGATCCAAATCAAATTCTGGGCTCCTGAATGGCTCTATCGGCTGCATTTGCACGACAAAAAAAAATAACGCAGGGTCCAAGGCCTTCTCACTTTAGTGGATGATGAAAGAGCTGCTGGGTTGCTGGATGCGGCAAGCTGACCACCTACAGCAAATCTCGCCCCCTTCCGACGGATAGAAATCTTTCATTTTGCTGGCACGCCACTAGTACAAGTACCTGCACTGTAGGTGCACCGTAGGCCAGGATCGCGCCAAAACGGCAAAGAAACTGGGCCGCCAGGTAGCACGGAATCCCAGCTCCACTGCTGTGCTGCGCGTGCAGCCAACGACACGCCGGGCGGCTCAACCGCCCGCACGTTCACACCCACCAGACTTCTTGGCATGCATAGGGTTCCACTTGGCCACATGAAGCTACGATCGACCCGTCCAACAGCGCGACTGGGTCGCAAATGATGAGGCGTGCGAAGGTCCCACCTGCGCACGCCCCCAATTGCCCGCAATTCAGGTGGTGGAAAGAGACAAAGGTTTTCAGCGGCAAGTTGCGGAGTCAGCCACGAATCACCCGGGGCTGACATTTGCCTCGGCACAGTATGTACAGGCACGGGGTGCATAGTAAGTCTGGTGCCCTGCGCTGACAATGCCTGACTCTCCGTTTTGTGCAGGCTCCTGCCAGCACAATAAAAAACAGAACACGGGCAGGCATGAGCACGAGCACCGGGGGGCTGGCGAACAGGGGGGCGACTTTTGCAAAGCCTTCCATTGACCATGGGCGCCCCTTTCGACACCGACCGCCGGACCGGGAAGACCATGTGCATGTGTCGTCCGAATGCATTCTAGAAGCGGCCATCCGCGGTCGGCCTAGCCAGCGCGTCTTTTTTTTTTTTTTTTTTTTTTTTTTTTTTTTTTGGCAGCTGCGACGATCCAGTTGGCCGCTCAGGCTGGCGCAGACGCTACCATCTCCTCAGCGGCACTCCATGCCAAGCCAACTTGCGTCGTCAGCACAACCGGCATAATGCCCACAAGCCCTGGCGTTCCATCATGCTGTCGTCAAACCATGGGTACCCACAGGATAACCTATGTACAGTGATAAGCTTCTGCATCTCGGAGCTGTGTGTCGGCAGCCAGACCGCCCAGGCGCCCGCGGGCTTCCAATTTCCACCCCCGACGAAGCGGTGAATCCGGACGCCAAACGGTGTGCGCGCAAGTCGTGCTATCCACCCTGCGTCCTACTAGCGCACCTGTGTACTATAGCGCGTCCGGGTAGGGGAGGTACAGCCTGGGGCACTATGTGCCCGTAGAGTGAGGGCTCCGCTACGTCAGGGCCGGATGCAACCTCGAGTCGAACCCAGCGAGGATCGGGGAAGGCACGGGCAATTACTTATGTACAGCAATATATGTACATGGCGACTCCGTACCCGCATACCCATATGCTTGCGTATATGTGCGCGAGGTAGGGTGAGGGCTGGTCGGGGTAGCAATTCCCGACGTCCCCCACCCCATCCGACACCCACACCATTGTGATGTGTGGTAGTGTTGAGCGAAGCATGTGTGGGCAGTTTTGACGGGCACTGGCTGACAGCCAGTTCGCCTCCCAGGCGATGAGCTCATCTGTCAGGAGAACCACGAAACAAAAAAGAAAAGAGCAAAGAAACAGGAATCCGACATTGGCCGTCGCCCAGCACCGAACGGACATGCCAGCACCACCAGGCTTCGGTCCACCTGGTCGAGTTCGATAGGCCGCTAGGGCAATGGTGCGGATAGGGACGGACACCAGCAAAAACACATACGCATGCGCCTGCATGTAGCATCTATCGAATGTGCGCTCGCGTGCACGGACGGCTCTCGACCTGGACGCCCAAATGAATGCCAAGAAACAGAAAGAAAGGGTTGAAACAATCTTTGTGGCGCCACGGGCATGCTGCCGCGTTCCGTTTCCTCCATCCATCGCTCCCCGTGGCCTTAGCTTGCCGATCCCCACCTAGGGAGGCAGGACCCTTTTTTCTCTCTTATCACTGATCGCAGCACCCTCCAATGCCCTCACAGACGAACATCGCTTAATAGTGAACTGCAGTAATCATGCGGAACTTATGTATGTAGGGAGCTATTAGCCTGGGCCGTCGGGCATGGCGATTCGGTGTCATGTTTTGCAGGTCTCCACACGCAGCGCACAACTCTGCACCAACGTAGCACCGCTTGGCCGAGTGGCTGCAGCTGTGAGCTGTGCGACGCTGCGCCAAGAGCACAGTAAAACAAGACCCAGACCGCTCAAGTCGCCCGCAGGAGGTCACCCATTCCGGCACAGGAGGGGGTGTCTAAGCAGGAAAGAGGGGGGAGTGTGTCGATTGGGTATTTCGGGTGGTCCGGTCGCCGCAAAAGATCAGGACGAGAAGACCAAGAACAAGATGCGAGGAAGAACCTAAACAAATAAGATCTAGCCACTTGATGACTCGCTCTCCCACCAGCCCTGGTCTCGGCCTTCAATGAGGAGGAGGGGGTGGACGCGGCCGGCAGCTGAGCGTGTCATGGCTGAATGTGTGAGAGTTGCTCGAGTGTCGTGGGCGGGCGAGCGGGTGAGTGGATGGGATGGATGAATGGATGGATGGATGAACGGATGGTGGCTGGCTGACTGGCAGCTGGGACGCGTTCCCCGTTCGTCTATTCATCTATTAATCCTCGCATGCCGTAACAACAACGCATCCGCCAGTAGAGAGATCTGGGCCCGGCGCTATGACAGCACAGCAACAGCAACAACAGCACGGCAAGATTGGCGGAAGAGCTGGGTCAGTCCCGGGTATCAGGTTGGCTGGAGCGGGCTGTGAAATTCGGCGACGTCACCCTCTCCAGCTGTCCCATGCGATCAGGTATGGATGCACATACGTAAGGTAAAGAAATATCCGCCCCATCTGTCCGAACGAACACCATGCCGTCACACTCTGGTACCCGCCCAACGTTCCCTGTTTGGCGCCTGTCGCAGCGGCAGCGGCGGGGAACATGTGATGATGTCGGCGCGCTTGGTGTGGATGCGGCTGGAGTGCCAGCATCCACCCACGTGCTGCTCACGAACTTTTTGGGTGGCTTTCGGGGCAGCATGACCTTTTCTTTTCCTGATCCATGGAAGAGACCGGCCAAAATAGCCGATGGAGCGACGCTACTGTAGGAGAAGAACCCGCGGCTGGACAGAACAAGGAAATATCACATCATCGCGCAGATTCGGGTGGTCACCAAGACGGCGACGAGGGATATTTCTCTCTGCTCGCGCAGATGGGTGGGTGGTCGCCGCGACTCGGCGTCTGCTCGACCGGCCTGGCTACGCTGGTCTTTGTCGATAATGAAACGTGGTACGCGTATACAGGCGGGTTAAATGGGAGCCAAGAGCAGGTCAGTTGCGCGCCCAGCCGGAGCATAGATCATCAGGACGATTGGCGACGGCATGTTGGGCGCGGGGCGATCTCGCTCCAGTCCAGCCCAAACCCCACACCTCCCCGCGGAAGCCCGGCTTGCCTTTTTCGGCGCTGGCGTGGCATGCCTACATGAAAGGGTCCCATCGAGGAGAAACGCGGGGGCGCGGCGTCGGCGCCGCTGTCCGCTGTCCGCTGTCCTTTCACATGAAGCGTAGTTCATGCTGTGTTTGGGAGGTCTCGTGTCGCATTCGGCGCCCCGCGGGAGGGGTACGCTAGGCTTGTCCAGTAATATCAGTTTGCATTTATAAGACGAAGAGAAATAGTGACAGGTCGAGGGTGCACGTCCCGTTTGTGGTTGCCGTTGCAAATCCGTGTGATTATCCGCTGGCGAGCCGACCACCCCCACGAATACCCTCAATCTCCGGCTTAAGTGTTTAGCCCCTCCGACAGATGCGAGCCAAGCTGAGGGGGAAGGCAGATGCCATCCGGCAGATGAGAAGCGGGCAGGCTATCCCGCCCGAAAGACGAAAATTAGCGCAACCAATGTCGAGCACCGTCTCTGCATCCGATCTCAGGCTTCACGCCACTCAGCGCCAACTGGCCGGGCAGGTCTAGCCCATGCTCGTGGAGAGAGCGGTGTGCCCCACCGTGCTCTCCTGTCTAGGTACCTAGCGAAACAGCCTGAATGAACCATGCGGGATTTCTTTCAGGGGCCGTGACTGCGTATATCAAAAGCTACAAAGTTTCGACGGCGACGTCATCTCGGTGCGCAGGCGTCTGCCCTGCACACTGGAGACGTGTGAGTCTGGAGCTTCAGGGGGATTCGCGGATGACAGGTCCCCATTCGGCGTGGTCGTGATGCAGGCATGTTTTGTTGGGGTCCGTGTTGAGGAAGGGAAGAGAGAGAGGACTGACCGGCACATCCCGTTTCAGTTGGACGAATGTCGCCGGCCCAGTTGTTTCCGCGGGCTCAGGAGTGACATCTAGAACATGACTAGGCAGGCCGCTGTCAGTCACCGTCACAGTAGCAGAGTGGCTTGACTTTCTGTGTGGCTGGAGTCCGGCTCAGATCTTTGGGCTGGCCGTGGAGATCACGTTTCAAGTCACGGGATTGGCGCATCGGCTCGGGCCATGGCAAATTGTGAAGCTTGGCCCGGCAGCACATATCACCGACCTCCCGCCGACGACGCCCGTCTCCTAAAACAGAGGTCAATATCCCAACCCCGCCAATTGGCCGACGACATAACCATGAACTCGCTCCGTGTCGCCCGTGCAGCTCTCCGGGCCCGCCCGTCGGCCGTCCGAGTGCCGCTGCAGCGGAGAGGCTATGCTGAGGCCGTTTCCGACAAGGCGAGTTTTCCCGGCCCCGAGCGCGGCTTTTCCTGGCCCCGCCCGCCGTATATACTGCGATGCGCCCATGAGGGAATCTGAATGCTAACCTCCAGGGCAGATCAAGCTGAGCTTGTCGCTTCCCCACCAGGTATGATGGTGCCCGCCCACCTCGTTTCGCCTGCGATGGCTGGGCTCCGAAGCCCACGACCGGGGCCGCGAGTGTCCCGCCCGAGCCGCGGAGGCTGGCTAACGCTCGAGTTGCGCCCACCCAGTCCATCTACAAGTCCCAGGATGTCGTGCAGGTCAACATCCCCGCCGAGTCGGGCGAGATGGGCGTCCTGGCGAACCACGTCCCCTCGATAGAGCAGCTGAAGCCCGGCCTGGTCGAGATCATTGAGGAGGGCGGGAGCAGCAAGCAGTTCTTCCGTACGTAGCCCGATCGCCCCTTGCCCGTCGCTCCTGTGGCTCCTGAGGTCTCCCGCCGCATTTCCCAAGCCCGCGCCGGTCACGGCTAACCATGCGTGCGCAACCGTTACAGTGTCGGGTGGCTTCGCCATCGTCCAGCCCAACTCTCTGATGAGCATCAACGCCGTCGAGGGCTTCCCCCTCGAGGACTTCAGCGCCGATGCCGTAAAGGCCCAGATCGCCGAGGCCCAGAAGGTGGCCAGCGGCAGCGGAAGCGAGCAGGATATTGCAGAGGCCAAGATCGAGCTGGAGGTGAGTCTTACGACTGGTGGCCCGCTAATATCAATGCGGCGTGCTGACATGAGATTCGTGCTACTAGGTGCTGGAGAGTCTGCAGGCTGTTCTGAAATAGACCTCTGTCGTAGACATGCCCATACCGTTCTTGTAGTATACTCTGGTCATCAAAAAGCTGCCTTCATGTTTGTCCTTGCCAGTTCCGCTCTCCGGCCACTGTCATGCTCGCTACCGGGAATGTCGTATCCCTCCCTGCCCACAGAACATCTTGTGGTGAGATTTACCCACCTCCATTACGCCAGAGCTGAAGAGAGCGCGCCACTATCACACGCGGTATAGCCACGCCCCATCCTGACGCCTTCACGTGAAATCAGAAACTCTGAAGCAACTTGTGCGCTTCTCCTGGGATACGTCAAGGTCGAACTGGTACCTGCCTCCGTACTTGGACGTGCTAGGGGCCTCCCGACTTTCACACCTTTCTGCTGGCTCTGCATGGTCAAATGGAAGGCGGTTGCTGCCACCTTGACGAAAGTCGCTGCCCAACGTCCTCTGACCGTGGTGTCTGAATGGGCGAGAGAAAGAAGGAGCCATGGACCGCTGGCCTCGCGAGACGTCATTACATTAGCCCAGGTGCCTGGGCCTCAAGTCGCTAGGTATGCTCCTGAGCCACCAAGGACCGATCTATCGACCATCCGTTTCGTCTGCAGTCTTTACAAGCCATCCCGCGCTCCCCTACTAGAGACGAATCGAATAATTACAAGCCCATCGCTAATACATTTGTTAAATCCCCCACTCCCACCGTCACAATGAAGACACCAAGACTTTGCCATGTCTGCAACGCCATAACCCCTGCGTCGGACTTTTGTTACGAGTGCGGCCATGCCCTCTGCCGGACTTGCATGTGCGCGATCCCGACTGCCTCAGAGCACCGTGGAGATGCGCTGTCTATGGATCAGCGAGCCCAGCCCTCCCGAGAGAGCAACGTTGCCAACGCAAGCACCACGGAGAACCTGACGCACGAAGCGGCAACTGGCCACGAGGCCAGTTCGAGCAAGCACCTCCGCTACGGCGATCGACTGAGTGCGGAATCTCAGGCCATGCCGCCGGCAGGGATTCGTCCTCTGCGCACCAGCAATGACCGCCTCCGGAGCAACCCTTTCATCGTGGCGGATCTGAAGCAAAGAGGCCACTGCCGCTTCGAGGAGGCTGAGGCCTCGCAGCGGCGCAGGGCTGACGAAGAGCGCATCTCAGAGTCCAACGTGGGTCGAGATGGCGCTGCTACCTCGAAGGCGCGTGACGAGGCGGACAGTGATCCGGCGATCGATCTCAGGGATGCTCGGGCCAGGCTTGCCCACACGACCCCCAGGCCGCCTGCCGAGAGAAAGAGGCCCGAGAGACGCGAGTGGGTTACGCTGAGAAAGACGGAGCACCGGAACAATGGTGGTGGGGCGGGTGCCGTGAAAGCAGCGGGCTCGACCGGCCGTGTGGGATTGCGAGGGGACGCCACTCGTGGGCTTGCGGGCAACGAGCTTGACATGTCTGCCCGAGATAATGCTGCCCACCATCGGGACGCGGAACAGGGGCAGCCGGGGCGGGAGGAGATCACGGAGCAGGTTCTAGGGGACGTCTCAGGGCAGACCCCAGAGCGAGTCCGCAAGCAAGTGTCACCTCGGATCCCAGAGCAGGTACAGCCGCAGAAGCTTGCCACCGCTCCTGGAGCCCAGAAGCAGACGGCTCATGTGACGACGCAGGCAGAGCTCGCCGCAGCGAGCAAAAGCGCTGGCCACGCACAGGCCGGGTCTGCCGCGATGGGTGTCAGGTTTGGTGCTGATGCTTCGATAACGGGCGCGCCATCTGCATCCTCGGCCGAGCGGAAGAATGTTTCTACCGAACGACGGAAGAAGGCTTCTACCGGACAGCAGAAGGCCGCCTTGAAGGAGCAGCCGAAGGAAGCTTCTACTGAACAACAGAAGACCACTTCGATCGAGCAGGAGAAGAAGCGCACGGCCGAACAACAGAAGAATTCCTCGACGGAACAGCAGAACACGGCATCGAACGAGCAGAAGAAGAAGGCTTCGGAACAGCAGAAAGCACCTGCGACAGAGCAACAGGGGAAGGCCTCTATCGAACAGCAGAAGAAGGCTTCTGCCGAACAGCAGAAGGCTGCCTCGACCGAACAGCGGGAGAAGGCTGCGACAGAACGGCATGGCGAGCGGCAGCCCGGGCAGCAGCGTGAACATAGAGAACATAGCCACCGCGGCCAGCATCAAGAGCACAACCATCGTCAGGAGCATCAGCATCAGCATCAGCACAGTCAAAATTACCACCGTCATCAGCACGAACAGCATCAGGAACACCACGTCCAGTCTTCCCAGCAGCACAACAGCTCCAGGACGCTCCTTCACGAGGGGGCAACTGGGCCGCATGCGTGGCAAAGATCCGACGAGGGCTTGCGCAAACAAGACCACAAGACCACCGCCGGACCCGCCCCTCGAAAGGGGCGGACCGGATAGGAGACGGCCCAGCCGTCGTCGACGGACGTCCAGGCCGGCGACGGCAGGGCAGCAGCAAAGAGCGAGGAGGCTGCGCCGTCACAGACGGCCGGTGCGGCGCCAGACGGGCACGAGTGCGTCTAGAAGGAGCGGTACCTCGTCCTGGCGTCCGAGGTGCACGAACTGAGGATGACCATGTCGGACCTGCAGGCGTCGGAGCTGGCGTGGCATGAAGCCCATGCGGTGCTGGCCCGCACGGATGACGACCTCGGGCTCGAAGGCCTGACCATTGTTATCCACATGAAGGGCAGGGACGACCTCGTCATCAACACCGACCTGAGGGAGGCTTGAGAGGCGGCAAGTGTGGGCGCTTCGGCGACGTCTGGTGTCCTTGTGTAATTTTTGGATACCATGACACCGGCTGAAGGACGCGGTGCACGTGCGTTCTCAGATATCTACCATTCGGCGCGGGTCGCTCCGGGCCTTTACCCATGTTGGCTGGATGCCTACAGAACAGTCTCGCCTGGATTCTCTCCTATCCCCTATTTTGGTTCGTGGCGGACAGTGAGGTCGGCTTTGGTGACGCGCATCTCTTACCCGTATTGAATCACAGTCACCATTACAGCACAATAGTTTGAATAATACCTACTTATTACGTCTCGTGGATTCCTGTCGGCGACTGCAGCCTTGTGGCGTGGCAGCCGAAGTCGCCCGGTCACTGCAGACAGGGCAATCCTGCCGGCCTCGTGGCACGGGCCCACTCCCCGCAGGTGCCGATCTCGGTCCCTCGGCGGCGCAGCGATCTCGCACCACACACGCAAGAGCACGTGCGTCGATGGCTTTGACGTAGGTCACGCCACGGCCGCCGTTGTCGTGTTGAGAGTGTGAGAACCTTATCTAGGTTCCCAGGACTGAGATGCGACACCTGCTGCCCTCGGCCCTCGCCAGACCCGCGCTGCTGCCCTCAACTCGCGTCGTCCGCCAGCCCCTTCTCCTCCGCCCCTCCGGCATCGCTGCCACCACCATGGCGACCAATGCAGCCCCGGGAACGACGACGACCCGGCGACTTGGTGCGTGACCTGGCGCTGATCCGATCTGATCTGCCGACGGCTGCCGTTAGCTATTGCCGCTGACTCAAATAAACGATCCCAAGCTATAGAGAACCCCGTCGTATTGTAAGTTTTGGTTCCGTGGCTGTGGCAGTCTCTCACTCGCTCCCCTGGTCCCGCATATCTATGGTAGCACTCAAACTGACAAGGCCCCGTTTGCTGCCTAGCGTGTGCGATATCCAAGAAAAGTTCAGGAACGCCATTTGGGAATTCGACAAGGTGTAAGTAGCTGTAGCTCCCTACCTACCTACCTACCTACCTACCTACCTACCTATGAGCAGCCCGTTTTGGGGTAAATTCCAGCCCGGTGTGGGCTTGTAACCGACATTTATACACAAACTTTCAAACCCCCTGACCACGACCCAACAATGCAGCGTCCTCACGGCACAAAAGGTCCTCAGGGCCGCCCAAGTGCTCTCGATCCCCATCTACGCCACGACGCAAAACCGCGCCCGACTGGGTCCCACCGTGCCGGAGCTGGACCGGCTCCTGTCGGCCGCGGGCGCCCTGACGCGCGAGCACTCGGACAAGACGCGCTTCTCCATGTGGACGCCGGCGGTCCAGCACGCGCTACAGCGGGACCTCGGCTCTGCAACGGCAACGGCATCGGTGGCCATCGTGGGCATCGAGTCGCACATCTGCGTGACCCAGACGGCGCTGGACCTGCTGCGCGCCGGCCACCGCGTGCACGTGCTCGCCGACGGCGTCAGCTCGTGCAACCGCGAGGAGGTGCCGCTAGCGCTGGCCCGCCTGCGCGCCGAGGGCGCCGTCGTCACGTCGAGCGAGAGCTGGCTGTACGAGGTCATGGGCGACGCTGCCGTGCCCGAGTTCCGCGCCATCGTCGGGCTCGTCAAGGAGACGTCGACCGACACCGCTGCCGTGCTGAGGTCGCTGCACCCGGCCAAGATGTGAGGGGCGCGGAAACGGAACCCCTGGCGCATACCTACATGCCTACCATTTGTCGGATACGTACGGGTAGATCTCTTGTGGTTACTAATTCAACAGCGTGGGACTGTCAAAAATGTAAATAGACCAACCTCTTGTCATGTTAGTGGCTTGCGAGCATTTAGAGATGCCATCCATACCTAACTTGAAATTTGGCTCTTTATTTTTTATCGTCTTTTTTTTTCTTTTTCTTTTTCTATTTTTTTTTTTTTTCCTTGTCTCCCTCTATTTTCTTCGGTATGATTGATTCCTTCGCTGACTCCTTCATTCTCGGCTGCACGACATCCAAAGTTGTCGTGGCGAGGCCATTCCAGCGAAATGACGCATTACCGAGCAATCAAGAACAGCTCTGTGGCCGTCTCGCCTCCCATGGCCTGCCAGCCGAGCGAGAAAAAGAAAAAAAAAGATCCAGGAAGCTACGGTAACAAAGCCCTCCATTGTGCTAAATGAAGTGGCTTGAGTACGTGATGTAATGCAACGAAGAGAGAGGGAGGGAGGCTAGTCTTGACAAGAGGTGTCGAGAAAACGTAAGGGGCTGGCTGGCAGAGCAAATAGGTAGGTAGGTAGGCACGCCCATCCCTTGCTCACTCAGCAAAGGTCGGCGTCTTGGGCTTCGACGTAGGCGTCATCCAGGAAAACGCAGAGGCCCCTCCAACGGGGTTGACAGACCGCGGCAGGGTCGACGACGACGGGTTCCGGTTCTCCAAGGCTGCGCTCTGCATCTTGGCCTCCTTGGCACTCATCCCGCTGCTGCTGCTGACTGTGCCGCTGACGCTTCGCTTCTCCCACCGGACTGTGCTCCCGGTCGCCGGCGCCACACTGGCGGGAGCGCTTTCGACGCCACCGTGGCTCTTTCGCCTATGCTCGTGCATCGATCGCGTGGTGGCTGGTGGCGGCTCGAACGGCGCCCCTGGTCGAGTCGAAGACGAGTTCAGCGACTTGCTGCTCGGCTTGAGCACCTTCATGCGGCTACGCCCAGCCGGTTGGTAGCCACTCAGCCCGTTTTCGGAGCGCTGGCTATGTTCGCCGCTGCTGCCGCCGCCGCCACCGCCGTTGGTCGTGCTGTTCCGCCAAGATCCCCAGATGCCGGTCGAGTCCCGCCGCGCGCTCTCCGTGGTCGACGGCGCCACCTCTTTTTCGCTGCCCGAGTGCTCTGTATTGCTGCTGTTCACCTTATCTCTGGAAACCCTCTCGCTCTCGCCGCCGCTCTCGGAATGCTCGCTCGAAGGGGCAAAGCTAGCATCCCGGTCGTGTGGGAGCCCCGGGGAGCCAATGTCTCCCTTGGCATCTTTCTCGGCCGGGGTTTGAAAGTCCGTGTTCTGCGCCTCAGCAGGCGGCGGCGGCGACTTCGTGTTATTCAGAATGAATTCGGGGGCTGACGCGTTTAGCCTGGGCTTCTCGGGCACTAGGTTTGTTGTTGCCAGGAAGCGGAACAGCGAGTCGTCCTCAGGCCTGACGAATGGAACCGAGAGTTTGTCTCGGTCTCGACTGTACAGGGTCATGAGATTTTGTGAAAAGAGGAGATCGGCACTATGAGCACGCAGAGCGTCGGTGCCGATGAAGATGCGGATCGCCTTCCTGGCCTCGCGGGTCTCGGCCTGCTCGATGCCCGTCATTTCGAAGTTGACCGTCATGGACGGTATGTTGGGGCCCGGCGCCGGCGATCTCGTCGAGTTGGACTGGGCCACGATGGCCTCGGCCAGATAGACCGTCAGCGTCAGGCGGCTGACGCCGTCTGGGCCTTTTTGGATGTCTGGCTCGAGCCCGAGCTCCTTCGCTAGAGAGTAGTCCAGCGTCGAGCGTTGCGCCCCTGAACAGACATCTGCGTAGAGCAGCGTGTTGTGAGCAAAATTCTCCGACAGCCAGCACCTCACAATGGCAGGGACCGAGCCCAGAACAAGAAGGCCGGGAGGCGGCGCAGGGATATCCTGCGGAGAATCGTCTTCACGCCCAACGCCCATAAAGTGTGTGTCCAGTCCCAGGCTGCTTCCTCGCCCCGAGGCCACTGAGTGCACCGAGTGGCCGGCGGAGCTGTGCCGGCCGTCCGACTTGTGAGAGAGGGAACGCTCCATCATGCCGAAGCCGCTGCTGGGTCGGATAGGAGCAAACTCGCCCGCCTGCCGGGTTCCCTGTCCCCAGTTAGCGGCGCCTTGCAGCGCACTCTCGTCGAATCGGACGCTGTTCGCCCTCGACGCAGCCCCGCGCCGGATAGGCTCGTCCTCGGCATCCAGGTGCAGGGACCCGAGTAGGTTCTGCCCATGCTCCTCGAACTCGTCGAACACGTCGCCGGGCGGGATTTGGATGGGGCCTGGTCTGCCATGTCAGTCCCCGATCGGGCAGGCGACGTCAGAACAACCATGGTAATGTCGCGTTGAGATACACACCGTGTTGAGGGGTGCCGCTTAGGGCGCTGGGGAACGGCGAGGTGGCCCAGACCGACTTGACGGCCGCGTCCTCGGCCAGCCGTCTCTCAACCCGTAGCAGGCGTTCCGTGGTGTTGTGCTGCGTGGCCTGTAGCTGCTTCACTTCCATCTGGACATTGTAGAGATCCTCCCGGCTGGCCACGAAACGAGAATCCATGCCCGTGCCAGAGGGAGGAATCGGGGGGACGGGAGTCGGAGAGGCGAAGATAGGAAAGCGGCGTGGGAAATTGCTTGCGTGGGTCGGTGGTGGACGGCTGCCGGGGAGCAGGTAAGGTGTCGATTCGAAGACGGATTCTTGGCTGCCGTGCGGTTTCGTCTGCCTGGCTGTCGGTGGGCGAGGGTCTAATTGGGACAGGTGCTTGGTTCTCGTGAGGTAGGTACCTGAGTAGGTAGGTAAGTAGGTAGGTGGTAGGTATCTTGCTGCAGGCTTCGACCGTGGCGATGCAGACTCTCTCAAGATTGGTCAACCCCCTACATCGCACGCACCAAGACCAAAGGCCTTTCGGCGACGTCCCACCGCGAGCCGCTGGCCGAGTCCTCGGGGGATGCTGACAGCCAGCCTACTAGGACAGAGAAAGAGAGAGAGAGATTGGGCGCGGATTGCGTAGCTACGTATTTGTGTGATATGCGAGAGCTCGCAGGAACGAGTGGACGGCGAGTTGTGCAGCGCCTCGAGTCTCGTCGGCGGCTGGTGGTTTCTACTGGTCGGCATTGGTGGAACTAAAGGAGGCCCGACGGAACGCGGCGATTTAGCACGCACGGTGGCACATGGCCCCGAACAGGCAAAACACAGTGGGCCAGCATCACCGTGCCGCCACACTGTAGCCCGCACGGGATATGCCGTCAGCGTCTCGCCCAGCGCATCGGCCTGCGCTGATGTGCTTCAACACAAGGCGCCGCAGCGAGCACCGACAAAGGCTCGAGCTTTTCCTGTCGTTCCTGGCTAAACGTTCGCAGATCACACTTCTATTATTTCCCGTTCTTACATCATTCTATCCTTCTCTAGTTTCCCAACTCAGATCCCAAAACCAATTGAAGTTTTTTTTTTTTCTTTTTCTTTTTTCTTCGGGTTCTAGAACAGCATTTCGACCCTAGTTCCGACGTCCTGACGCCTAGGCGGAGGCGAAGAGTCGCCACCCTCCCTGACCAAGCGGCAATGACCCATCAAAGTCGTCCTGGGGCTGCGCACGCCCGTCTACCAGCCGCAAGTCAGCTGTCGAGCCACGGTGCCTTCCTCCATTCCGGAAAAGGCCATCCCTCCTGAGGCCGCTTGGGGTCCTGTGGCTTGAGGTGCGGCACGACGGCGTCGAAGAAGACACGGTACGCCTCGGCACTCATGTGGAGGCCATCCGGCAGCATGTGCTCCAGGTAGCCGCGCTTGCCGGTCGCCGGGTCACCAAGGAGCCCGCTGGCGGGATCGAACCCCGGCGTCTTTGCGATGGCATAATCCATGATCGCCCGGTACAGGTCGACAACGACAACTCCAGGCACCTCGGCGGCGACGTCCCGGGCCGCCTGCGAGTAGGACGCGCTGAGCTTGGCATGCCGCAGCGCGTGCGGGTGGCCGTTGGCCAAGTCTATCTCCGTCACACGGATCTCGTCCAAGGGCGGCGGCGTCACCAGGAGGATCTTGGGATAGTGGCCCGTGATGTGGGGGTGCGTGATGATCGTCTTGAGGTTGGCCCGGTACTTGTCAATGTCGACGTGCTGGCAGTCGACCGGCACCGTGACCGCGGCGTCGTTGGCCCCGAGAAGCACGATCTAGACGGCAAGATGGGGGTGAAGAGGAGATTTCGTGTAAGTCAATATTCGTCCGCCACGGCCTCGCCTTTTCTCAACGCTGATCACCGCCACCCTCCAGACAAGCTTACCAGATACTCCAGCTTGGGTCCCGAGGGCTGAGGGGCGGGAAACACCTCGGGCAGGATCTTCAAAGCCTGAGACGTGTTGTATCCGGAGAATCCTCTGTTCACGACATCGTAGCGGCGGATGCAGTCTACGACATGTCGGCAGGAGGAAGCAAGGGCGGAGCCGTCAGCACAAGTTGGGACAGCATCCCGAAGTCAGGGAAGGCATGGTTGGTTGGGAGGAATGCTGCGAACATGCTTGGAGGGCTGCCTCGAACGAAAACCCGCCGCTGGGGTCACTGGCGCCTTGGAAAAGAGAATCCCCAAAGAGGACGACCTGGGGATAGGGCGCCTGCTCGTCGATGCTGTTAGCCACAACGGAGAACTTCTATTGTGATTCCCAGACGAGCCGTACCGTCATGACTGCGGGCTAGTAGAGGCTGGTGTCTAGATCGAGATCAGGGCAGGCATCAAATCAAACTTCCGTCGACAGGTAGGGTAGTCGGTACTGGGTAGGTAGGTGGTTAGGGGTAGATAGGAAGGAAGGTAGTTATGCAAAGTTATGGGTTGGTGGTCAAGAACAGACATCTGCCGTTTCTTAAATGCACGTAGGGACTGTGGCAAAAAGCCTCAGCCTATCTTGGGGCGGTTACGAGGACACGCGAATGATCCGACTACGGTCTAGAGCACGGGCATCCCTTTGTGCGAGGCGAGTATAAAAAACCAGAGGGGCGAGCGGGGCGGCCGTCAAGTGGAATATTTACTGTGCTGTGTTTGTTCCGCAAGCTCAGGCTGCGGAGGAAAGCCAATCTGGCTCGGGACGGCGTACCATCCTGTAAGACGGGGAGGGAGATAAAACAAAAAAGGGGGATTTTTGGCTGTACCGGACATGTTCATAGCCTCAAACGGAGCAGAGCCCAACGTTCCATCCTCTCCACTCTCACCCGCACAATCTTCCGCTCAGACGAGCCGCGCGCAACGACGGAAATCAGCGAATCCTGGCGTGTAACGGCTGGGGAAATTCAACCCAGCTGTGCGCACCAGCTTGAACATTGGTGTCGGCCTTGTGCTGAGATGCCTGGGCTAGGCACCCGCGGCTCTCTGCAGGCCGAGCTCAAGCGGCCTGGTACGTTGGATTTTTTTTGTCTGTATTCTTTTTTTCTCGTAGCCATGACTGGTTGGTCGCTGTTTGCACATATGCGTCAGTCTAGCTCGCGCACAACCGCTCTGGTTTGACGCAGCCCATTTCCACCTCCAGAGGCAAACTTTGGCTATGGGTACCGGGGTATGGGTACCGTACCTTGAACTAAGCCTCAGCACACGTCTGTGTATAACGCTCAGGGTACCGCTGGCCCACAACCCAGCGCGAGTCAAAACTCTGGTTGAGATTGAACAGCCAGGATCCGCCCAGTCCGCCCACGGCAGACGGATTCCTGACAGATCAAATGCTGGGACAGAAAAAAAGGGCACTTCATGTTCGAACGGGCGTCGAAAGCTCGTGCTGCCCCAACCCGTGCCCAGATTTCCATTGGAAGATTTTTCGTCAACTCAAAACGTGCACCTGACTCGGTCGTTTGTTGGAATAAGGACGCTTCCGGAGATGCATCTCGTCACCGCTGCCATCCCGCAGCTTTCCCCAGCCCAGTGGTGCCAATCGTTCTTCACCCTGGCCGCTGCTGGTATCCTGGCCGTCACCGTCCTTCCCTCACGGCTCGGCCGCCTGCTCCTTGGGTATGGCCCGCGCAGCTCTGGCATCAACGGCAGCGTGCCCGCTACTGGGAGCGGTTGGCTCGAGGCTTCGGTCTCCACCCTCACGGCATGGGGCCAGGTGCCGCACTGGTGGTTCGGCAGCTTTTACGCCACGTCTCTGGCATGCTCAGCCTTTTGGGCGTACCAGTATATCCTCGGTGGCAGCGCCATACATCTGCTCGCCTCCAGCCAGCACCCCGACCTGCCAGACGCTGAGTTGGAGTCCCAGATCAGTCCCCATGCCGCCCAGGGCGTCTTTGTTGCATGGGCACTGATGGTGCTCCAGGGAGTCCGGCGCTTCTATGAGCAAGTCTTTGTCACCAAAAAGTCTGCTTCCACCATGTGGATCATCCACTGGATGCTGGGCACCGCATTCTACATGGTCATGAGCATCGCCGTGTGGATAGAAGGCGCAGGTATGGATGAGACCAGAGCAGACGAAGCCTGGTGCGGCAAAGGCAATGGTCACCTGCTGACTCGACTCCAAAGCTCTGATCCTGGGCCGGCAGCCTGCCTCGACCATATTTGCGCAGTCACCTGGGGTCAAAACAGTGCTGGGGTCGCTGGTTTTTGTCATTGGGTCGGCTGCACAGTACAGTTGCCATAGCGACCTGGCCAGCCTGGAAAAGTACTCGCTTCCCACTCAGGGACTATTTCGATACCTGATTTGCCCGCACTATACCTGCGAGTGCCTCCTGTACCTATCGCTGGCAGTCGTGGCAGCACCCGAGGGCGAGCTCCTCAACCGGACCATCACATCGGCACTGCTCTTTGTGGTGGTGAACCTCGGCGCGACAGCGCATGGGACGCGGAAGTGGTACGTGGGCAAGTTCGGGGCGCCAAGTGTGGAATCGCGGTGGACAATGATCCCACTCGTGTACTAGACAGGAGCTCTGCGCTGGTCTCGCTGGCTTCAAGCAGGATGCGCTCGTCGATCATGGCTGTCTCTTCAGGAACGAGCCAAGCTTGCTCCCTAGCTTGGAAACTTTCATGACGTCGCGGTAGGTCAAGCTCGTCCGCACTCCACGCTCGCTTCGTCCTCCCTCAAATTCTCTGCTCGACCGGAGCAGGTCCCAGTTGGCTACGGTATCCCTGGAGAGGTCAATGTCGGCGTCGATATCTGCGATTCCGTGGAGGTAGTCCGTGTACAGGCTTTCGGCTGTGACCAGGAGGCTCCGCGGCTCTTGCAGTACTCTCCAAGCCGGTTCCGGTTCTAATGCGCCGTCTTCCTTGCTCTGGTATATGTTGAGGCACAGGCTCGCGCCGAGGCTGACGGTGCATACAATAGGGTGATATGCCGCCCCGTCCTAAGTCAAGACAACAACGAGTTGAGTCTTCCGACACGTCGACTATTGCAATTCGTGGCGCCCACCTACCTTGTGAGGCATGATTCCAACACCCGAGGGATATTCGTTGATGAGAACGTGGTTAGGCGCCTGGTGTGGACTATCGTCGAACAGCCTGCGATGGGCTTCGTCGGCGTGGTCCACGAGCGGGATCGAGGTGAGTCGCGAGACGACAGGATCAATCAGCCAACCTGGCAAAGGGGCGTCCAAAAGGGTGTCTTTGACCAGATCGGAGGGCCATGTTTGCAAGCGCCGATGGCTAAGTTGCTTCCACCGCGGCTTGGGCGCCGAGGCGGTCTGAACAAGGGCGCACCGACGAATGCCAGTCAGCCGCCACCCCGCGGCTTGCCCAACCATAAACAAGGTACATGCATATCGCGCACCTTGGAGAGCAAGTGCTGCTCTTCCTCCTCAGTGATGAAGTCGGCAATGTAGAAGGCCCTTGCTGGGAGTCTGGTCAGGACGACTTCGTCGAGAGATGCGGGCAAACGCGGAACGCTCGGGAGGGAGTGAGGTGTCGAAGGGAGGTCCGAAGCCATCTTTGCGGCACGCCAGGGGCTGATCGCAGGCAATAAGAGCAAAAAAAAGACAGGGCGGCGCGAATGGATCTGGTTGGCGTTGTTTGGCATTGACTGGCGGGGCGGCGCTGGGAGGGTGGGGTGCTGGGATCAGCCCGGTCGGTCGACATCCCGTCTGGTGCGTGCGTTTAAGAAAGGCGAAAAAGTTGAGGCGAGTGGGCGAGGATGCGAGGTCGAGCCCAGTCCCCAGCCCCGGCTTTCTCAAGTGCTCACCAAAGGTAATATTAGCCACTCTCTCCCGCTCCGCACTATGTGGGGAACACCAGGCATTTGCCAATGTCAGAATGGCCGCTCCCCGTCCTCCCGCACAGCGTGGCTAGGACGAGCTTCCCTAATCTGTGCGTAGTGCATAAAACAACATAGTTACCTATCCACAAAAGCCGGATACGACCTTGGGCTGTTGCACATGACCGGCCATCACCAGGCGGCCACGCAACCCAAAAATTAAACGAGAGTTGGCGCCATCACCAAAAAAGGGCTTCAGCTCTCATTTAATTTTTTTAGTCATTCGTGGCGGTGACATCCATGCGTCGGAACGGCAAGGACCAGTGCCCGAAAGCCATCCGCGGTAGCCTGCGAGCGTGCATAGAGCTTGCACCCGCAAGCACTGACCAGGAAGCTCACACAAATAGCCAAGGCAGAGCCTGCCTAAACTCCATCATGCAAGCAACCATCCGCCCATGCTGCTCCCCGTCCCGGCGTGTCCGCACTTGTCGCCTTGCGCTGCTGCCTGCTGCCGTTCTATGCGACGTGCGAGACGCCACGCAATGGGATGACAAACAAAACCGAAGCGCATGGGCCAGCACACACGGCTCCTTATCTCGTTTTCATGCTAGAACTTTGGGGCCGTGGGGATCTCACGCGCCAGGCTTTCAATGTTGGCAGTACCGTGCTAACTTCTCTAGTCCGTCCGTGCAGTTGTTGGCGGCCCTGTGCCTAGCTGTTTGATGCATCCTTGCTATAGACGCGCAGATTGGCAGGCGGCGGGAGGGACAAGGGGCCATGTGGGCTCGCCACCCACACCCACTGCCTGGCCGCGCCTCCGTCCTTTCTCGACTGGCAGATTTCAGCAGCAGCAGGATGCGCCCGACTTGGACCAAGAAAACAGCGGCGGCGGCGTCTGCGGTCCGCCGTAATTGCCTCGGCCAATGACAACCGGCCTCTGATCCTGGTCTTGTCTTCATGAAATGGAAATCGAATCCTCCAGTGATTTTGTATTTCCGCAACCATCGCCTACCGGTACCTAGAATCCGCTCAGCTGAAGTTTTTTTTTTTTTTTTTTTTTTTTTTTTTTTTTGTGAAATTTGTTTAGGGAGCGAGGAAATAAAGGAAAAAGGACAAAAAAAAAATCCCGAGGCACAGTGAGGGACAAAGTGGTAGCAAACAGAGATCACAGTGACGCTGGTGGAGGCGATCAATTCAGAGCAGTCTTGCCGCACCTACCATTACGCCCCCTTTTTTCTTTTTTCTTTCATTCCTTTTTTTTTTTTTTTTCTCTCGCTGTGTTCCGACCCTGCCTGACAAGAACGGGGAATCGCCTTGTTTCGCACTTCTGTGTCGGCTTTTCTACTCTCTTTTTTATTTATTTATTTATCCCTATTTTATTCTTTCCTCTGTTTGCCTTGCTGTTGCGGCTAGCCGGTGGCGTGAGTGAGAACGAGAGCGAGCGACTCAGCACCCGTCCCGACATACCCTGCCGCCCACACGCTTGGCCCTTGATCTGTGGCCGCCTGGGCTGCCTCGCGAGTTTTGCTTGAACCGTCCACCATCCACACCCAACCCACACACTGGACTCGAACGGCTGGTGACGCTTCGCTTGGTCAAGGCGAATCAATCACCCGTTCCATCCGCTCGCTCTGCATCATCATCGCATTTCCTCGTGTGCCCAGCATGGTGCAAAGCAGCCGCATCCCCTCGAATTGAATGTCATGGACGCGCAAAATGCTGTCGAAGCCGCCTCCAGGAAGCACATCGCTTCTCCCAAGCCGGTCGCACCAGAGCCTAACATCGTCACCAACCACCCCAACAAAAACACCACCACCGCCGCCACAGCCGC
This sequence comes from Magnaporthiopsis incrustans, assembly GCA_003049425.1. NCBI lineage: Eukaryota > Fungi > Ascomycota > Sordariomycetes > Magnaporthales > Magnaporthaceae > Magnaporthiopsis > Magnaporthiopsis incrustans. The sequence goes on along the minus strand of PYSR01000137.1, from coordinate 5,842 downwards.
CAACAGCGATAAGCACAATCACACTAAGAATAACAACAGCAGCAGCATCCCAAAACAGCCCTTGGGCCGCAGGTCTCCCACCGCCGTCAGAGCGGCACCGAATGCTAAAGACTCCAAGCCCCCTGCGCACGACGACGATGGTGGCGCCGACGCCAACTCGGAGGCCGAAACAATCGTCCTGGCCGGCAAGGACGATCGCTCTCCCATCAAAGCCCGAAAGGCGATAAAGCACGAGACGAGGAGCGACGGAGAGCACGGCGGCGCCAGTCCCGTCGCGCGGCGAAAGCAGTCGTCGACGGTAGCTCGCGATGCCCGAGATTCCCGAGATGCTCGTGATGGCGTCAACAATCACGGCCGTAAGATCACGCCCGCGCGCGACGGCGGCGAGTCAGCGGCCAGCGCACTCAAGAGGAAGCGCCTGCACGGCGGTCCGGACAGCGTCAAGCCGCGGATCAAGCCCGATCAATGCTCCAGCGGTCTCAGCTCGGCCCCAGCATCGCCCCCACAACAGCAGCACCAGGTTGGCACCCATAACAACAACAACCGGCAGCAGCACCAGCAGCACCAGCAGCAGCCTCCCCGCCGCCGCCGTCTCTCGACTGCAAGATCTGCCGCTTCCGATTCGGAATCAATTCGTGCACGGTCGCCCAAGCCGCCTGCTTCCGTTCCCAAGGAGAAGCATCGACCGACCGACAGGCTTGTTCCCCACAAGAGGAAGGCCCCAAAGGCCGAATCCGAAGACGAGTCAGAAATCCACAAGGCCCGTCGCCGGCGCACATCTACCGTCGACAAGGACCCGGTAAAGCCAGCCCGCGACTCTAACGGTGGAGGCTACAACAACAACCACGGCAGCCAACATCACAACAGCCACCACGACCGCAACAACACAGCCAACTCTGGTTCTGGCCATGCTCACTCCAAGTCCACGTCCGCAAAGTCGCACCACCATGAGAGCCACGCTGCTGCTCGCGTGAGATCCGTGTCACCCCCACCTCGCCCACACCGCCGGAGCATCTCGACCCAGATACCGCCTTCGCAATCCTCCAACGGCCTGAGCCACAAGAAAAAGCGCATCCCCGCCCCGCTCCAGGCGACCGAGTACCACTCGGACGATTCGTCGCCCGGGGCCAGCCCCCGCATCCGCAGCTCCAAACTTCGTAGCCTCGCCACTCCCGCCGCCACCGAATCAAACATGTCGCCTGCTAAACTTGCGCCTCACAAGAAGCATCTGGACGCCCATGGGCAGACGTTTCTTGCGCGCGCGTGTGCGCGCGGCGAGTACGACACGGCCAAGCAGCGCCTTGGGGAACGCCCCGAGGACCTCAACGTCGCAGATTTTGCCGGCAACACCCCGCTCCAGATAGCCTCGATTAACGGTTACGAGGACATCGTGAAGCTTCTGATCGACGCCGGGTGTGCCCTCGACTGTGTAAACTACGACAAGGACACTCCCCTGCTTGACGCGGTTGAGAACGGCCACGTTGAGGTGGTTAGGCTCTTGTTGGACGCGGGTGTAAATCCGCGAAAGGCCAACGTCAATGGCGAGGAGCCGCTTGATCGCATCACCGACGAGACGGACAATGCTGACGAGATTCGACGCCTTCTGGTGGAAGCAAAGCAGAGGGCCGGCGAGAGACGACGAACGTCGGAGGAGCACAACGCCAAGTATCCCGACGGGTGCGACTCGCATGGTCCGGACAGCCCGCGAGACTCTCCCGCCGCGGGACACCCCAATGCCGGATCGTCCTCGGGCAGACGGGCCGGCACCGTCCGGGCCACCAAGACCAGCAATCATCTTCTCTACATGCCGATGGACGACAAGACGTTGCGCATGGCTGCGGGTAAAGGCGACGAAGAGACCGTGATGCGAATTTTGCAGGTCAGGGATACATTTGACGACCCGGAATCCATGGTCGCTGCCGCTCGGGGTGGTCATGACATGATCATTAACCTTCTCCTGGCGCTCGGCAATGCGAACCCGGACCCGGACCCCGTTAGCTCGATGCCTCCAGAGTTTTCGACCCCGATGCTTGCTGCGATTGGACAGGAAAACATCAAGGTTGTCGAGCTTTTGCTGACACAGGCAAACTTTGATCCGACCCGCAAATTCAACCATGAGGCGTACCACGACATCGCACGACGGCGTCAAGGACCCAACTGGAAAGAGGAGGAGACCATACTCAAAGATGCGTACGATGAGTACCTGGACGAGAAAAAGGGCCCGGCCAAGACCAAACCACCAGCTACCCGTGACGTGGATAGGGATTCCAAGCGCGCCGCCCGCTCCGAGCCCAAAGAGGAGGTGTCAAAGCTTGACAAGCGGAAGCTGCCAAGCCCCGCCACCGAGACAAAGAAAACCGCATCTGGTAGGCCGCCCACCAGCCCCAAAGAGAAGCGCCGGCAGGAATCGGTTCTTGCCAACCGAGACGACCCGTCACCACCGAAACGAGGCTCTGGCCGTCCCAAGGAAGATCGTCTGCAAACAATCACGGCCTCGGACCATGACCCATCTCCTGCCTCGTCGAAGCAGCTCAAGCCAAAACGCACCGAGCGCGAAGTTTCTGCCGTTTCGTCCGAAGGGGAAGCCGTCAAGCCGAGGCGGAAACTCATCTCGGGCAAAGATCTGAAGGGCGAGAGGGAGAAGCAGAGGCGTGCCAGCATGGTGTCGACGGTCTCTTCACTAAAGGAGCCATCAAGCCCTCGGGATGTTCGGGATGGTCGGGACGGTCGGGACGAACCCTCCGACAAGCCCAAGCCAGAGAGGTTTCTGGACAGAACCAAACAGCTCAAGCGAGACGAGTCCCGAGATCGTCTTTCCGTTTCTAGCGAGGGCTCGGCCAAACGTCACCGGTCCAGCGCAACACCGCCTCACGCCTCCTCGGAAAAGGACAGCGGGGATGTACCTCCGAAGAGGCGGAGGCTAGATGTAGACGGCAAGGAGAAGAAACCAAAGATCACGCCCACTCCCGACGATCGTCAACCGAAGTCGGCTGCACAGCGCGATGCCATGACAAAGGCACGCCGGGACCACGATGTTGGAGATCGCGCAGAACCCCTCAAGAGCAAAAAGCCTGATGTGGCGCGCGCGCGAAAAGATTCTGTCAAGGCTGCTTCTCTCGAAAAGACCGTCCGCGTCAAATCGGAGGATATGGATGTCGAGATGCACGATGCCGGCCAACCCGCGGAAGAGCGCGAGACTAAACCACCTCAAAACAAGACAGACCCCAAGGTCGCCCGTACCGAAACCGAATCTCGAGCCGCGTCGCAGGCGGAAGCCCGGGCTCGGTCAGAGGCTCGGGCGCAGGCGGAAGCCCGAGCGAAGGCTGAAGCTGACGCTCTGGAAGAGGCTAAGCGCAGAGAAGAGGAGGAGGACAGACGTTTAGCCGAGGAAGAGAAGCGCAAACAAAAGGAGGAGAGGGACCGGAGGCGGCGCGAGGAGGAAGACAGGCGCCAGCGTGAAGCCGAAGAAGCGGAGAAACGACTCAAGGCTGAGCAAGAAGAAAGGGAGCGCAAGCGCAAAGAGGAGGAAGAACGGAAGCGCTTGGCAGAGGAGGAGAAGAGGCGCAAAGACGAAGAGCGGAAACGTCTGGCGGAGGAGGAAAAGAAGCGCAAAGAGGAGGAGGAGCGGAAACGGAAGGAGGAGGAAGAGAAGCAGCGGCAGGCCGAGGCCGAGGCCCAGAGGCTGCGAGAGCTGGAGGAAGAGCTGAAACGACAGGAAGAGGAAGAACGCAAGCGCCAGGAGCAACTGCAGAGAGAGGCCGCGGAAGAGGCGCGGAGAAAGAGGGAGGAGGAGGAGCGGCGCAGGGAACAAGAGCGGGTCCGCGAGGCCGAGAGGCGGCGGGCGGCTCGGGAGGCGGAGCAACGTCGGCTGTTCTTGGAACAGGAAGCGCGCCGGCTGGACAAGCTGCCCCCGCTGCTGCGCTGGCTAGATGGATGCGCAAACCCGAAAACCCCCCAGATCGCGCAGAAGTTCAGCACGATGCAGGGTGTCCGGTACGATTGCATCCGGCCCGAGGCAACCGGAACCCCTGGCGGCAGGGAACAATGGCTCCTCAACACGCAGGTCGCGCTCCTGCTCGGGGAAAAGGACTTGGAACTGTCGCGCTACACTGCGTGGGAGCGAATCCCCGTCTCGAGGATAGCGAAGATCATCATCTGGAGGATCGAGGGCGACCGGTATGCCATGACTGCGCAAAACCTTCACGATCTCGGCCTGCAACTACCTGATTACTACTGTGGCGAAGACCCCGAGAGGCTGCCTTACCGGACCGTCGAGCGCCTCCGCCAAGAAGCCCTGGAGCGGTTTTTGGAGATGGACATGTTCTTCGTCAAGGTCAGTATGGACTTGCGTGACTTGGTGATCGGGGTTGTCTTGGGAGAACTTGACTGACAATGTTGCGCTCTTCACGCTACCAGGCCTCCGAGTTGATGTTCATCGTGCCAAACATCGCCCACCTCAGCAACATCAGGCTTACCATGGCGTACAGGGAGCTGCCCGAGAATGAGTCGCTCAAGTGGGAGTCCTGCAAAAAGTGGAAGGTCGACCCGGACGCAAACAGGTTTTACGGGTTTGCGCCCGGCAAGAAGTACTATCTGAACGGCGTCATGGTCGAGGAGCAGACGCCCGGCCTCAGCGCCGTCAGCAAGACTCCATTCCCCGAGCATCGCGTCCCGAGGCGCGGGACGGTGGTGATTTCCCCGGACGACCCGGAATACGCTCGCCACTGCAAGGATCAAGGACTCGAGCACCTCATACAGGACAGACAAGCCACCCCCTCTCCTCTAGTCAACGGCGCCTCGTCCCCGGCCATGCCAGCCACAAGCGGTAACACTGCACCGCGGCCATCCACGGACGAATCCGGCGGCGATGGGTCACGAGCGACAGCACGTGTGAACGGCACCACGCCCAGTCCCGACGTGTCACAAAACCCACAGGTCCCTTCATCACCATTGTCACCGACGGCAGTACCAGCTATCACAACGGCCGAGCCAAGGCAGGATCCCCAGCCGTTGGTGAACGGCATAAACGGCACTGTAAACGGTACGGAGAGCTCCAGCTGAGGACTAACGCCGCCATGAAACCGCCATGTATGAGCCATGATGTTTGTCTTTCCTTGCCGTCTTTGTTCTTTTCCCGGGACGGGCCCGTGGGCCGTAACTTGCCTACCATTTGTATCTATTACACATGTGTCCTACCTACCAACGTATACATAAGCGCTACGATGATGAGATGGAAGACGGACGCTCGACCACTTTGCTTACGAGGGGAGCTATTCCGTAGTTTGCTACTACGCACCATCTACGCTTGCAGTCTTGTTCTCCTTTGTTATGAAAGCCAATACAGAGATATCCCAACGGCTTTTTTTTTTCTCTCAAAAGTTCCAGTTTCGAACTTGGCAATTCTGCCACGCATGACTCTACCTGTAGTTGCTTACCTATGCCTGAGGAGTGGGGCATTCAGTGACATCAGGCAGATGGAAACCAGGCAGCACAGAGGGGCAGAATGCTCTTATTTTCCACCAGCTGGTTTCGCCCCACAAATTTCTTCACCTCACAAGAGGATGCCATCTGCTACAATCTGGCCGACAAGCAGAGCGAGCATATCGGGTTTCCGCCAGAGGGAGAATAAAGTCAGCTAGTGATTAACCGTCCGCGGCCGCAACCGAAGCAGCAGCCATGTCGACAACAGTAGAGAAGGTAAGGCAGCCCGGGGTGGATGGCACGGGGACCTAAACCAGTCGGGCCGTGGCCCATCTCGGGAGCACGCGGCGGCAGAGATGCGCTTGCTGACGGTTCATCGCGTGCAACATCTAGATCAAGGAGGTTGAGGCCGAAGTAAGCC